>JAKTSW010000093.1:0-50814 GCA_030580435.1 Babjevia anomala
TTCGTTATATCGAGTACCATTATATCGACAGTTGATCGTATTACCCTCCTTACTCGATATCTAATCATAAACACCGATTTATCTAACCTTCGCTCTCGTGTAGAAACAAACCGCTTTCAACAATACAGAGGCCGACACAAAAGTGGACCATACGATTTGATGAGTAAACCGAATGTAGATTATCATTTAGCCAATGCACGACAACAACCCTTACCCCGCTTCATGAAGGCATACGCTCAGCAGGCTGTGGAACCGAGATGTTGTAGCATGCCTAAATTTCATTCACATTCTAAACGGGTACCGCGAGAATGATGAGCGTCCTGCTCGCTTTTGTCTTGAGTCAATCACAGATGTATTCTGTGAGTCGCTCCATCCGGTCGAGTTATCGCTCGTCCATTTTTACAGATGTTGTTTTCGTTATATCGAGTATCGTTATATCGAGAGTTGATCGTTAAGTCAACGTCAAGACCGTTTATAAAGAATGGCTGAAAGATCTGGCGAACGATTCAAATAATGAAAGTAACTACATACATGTACTGGTATAACACCACTATAAACAAGATTATCCAAACGCCCAAATGCAACTTCCTCTTACATTATAAAATACAGGCATCTCTGTAGTAAAGATTCAGCCACTGACCATTATAACAGCTAAAATGAAGAAAATCCGTTTCGCGCCCCAGTGGATGGTACTAAACCAGCGCCAACCTTTCGAATAAAATCTCGGGCAACAAAAGGAATATCTCGAACAGTCTCAATGTTAGGCAACAAATCTACACCTCTGGCACCGTATTTTAAAAAGTTGATACAGGCGTTTACTGCGAGATACAGACCTGATACCGCCAGAGTAATTGTGAATACAAATTTGAAGAAACTCCACAGTAATGATGGACTAGATGGTAATGTAGAAAAAGTACTGGAGCACGCGAAGGGAGTATGCCAGTGAAACTTCACAACGTGCTCGTCCCATCCTTCGAAACTCAGACCAGGCGTATCTGTACCGTTAACAACCAAATCAGAGGTCATACCCGGAGAAATACCCATGTCACATATCAGCTCAATCTCTGCTCTTAGATCGTCCAATTCGCCCCACTTGCCACCGGTCAGCTCAACCTTAAGACCTTCTCTAGCGACAGCAGTATCATTGTCATCTATGAACTCGACCACGCTATATGGACTATCCGACTGGTATACATCACCCGCCACAGGTATAATTTCAGCAATCGAAGGCTTATTCCCTAAATATTTCTGGCGACGAATACCACAGACTATAAATTATCAGATACAAATTGAAACCAATAATGCATAATCTAGTAGATTTGACCTTACCTTGTGTTCCGGAAGGGCACTGTGCCGCGGCGTTGACAGACTGATCAAATGGAATAGCTTCACAAAGATCAAATGTCCAGGTCATCAAACTGGTAGTCGGTGGTGTACTACGCGTAACTAGGACTGAGTGGGGACCCGAGAGAGCAGTTAAATTGTAGAGAACGTCTGAAAGAACAGCCGTACAATTAAATATTGCATTCGTTGGAGCGCCTAGGTATAATATAAGGACTAGCGGAAGCAGCTGCGACTGCAAGAGCCTTAGACGTAACAGCCACATAATTTTTAATAGGATAATGTCGTAGTGAGAATAATGAAGGACCGACGGGATAACAATAAGTCTGAAGTAACGTTATTTGATGATGAGGCGTTGTCAACGGTAAAACGCCAAATCAAGCATTTTGTTTATTTTCATATATTTATTTGATAATTTATTTATGAAGTGGAAAAATTAACTTTTCTTAAACCTCTTTAAATACAAAAATAAAAATGAACATCGAATTACCATAAAACTACACAAAAAAAGAACCAAACCCAAATTTCGACAGACAAATTTTGAACAGAAAAGGTAACGAGGAGAGGCCAACATGAAGATATACATAAAAAAACAATAAACCAAGCATGAAGGGTTCGTCAGCATACACTCTTTTCTAGTTAGCGGATCTCATATATTTGCCAATCACAATACAGTGATCTCGTTCATAGGGCTCCAAAGTAAGCTGCTCTTGGGGCTTAATTCTTTCTTTTCGTAGCTTTTGTACTTCGCTGGCGAAAACTGTCTCCGCGTCCACAGTGGAGTCGATACAGTTGGCCTTAATGGAGATGATCACTCCACCCTGATCTTTCAAGAACATGTGCGAGTTCAGAGCAATGATACGTGCTTGATCGGGCTGAGCAACATCCGCAAAGACGGCGTCAACCATACCGACTAGCATACGATACTTTTGAGGATGACGAGCATCCTCAATGATAGGGATGATATTGGGTCGCTTCTTAGCCATTGTTATCAGATCACGGCCAGATCTATGTGAAAATTCGACGGCGTAAACGATTCCTTCTGGACCGACCAGGTCGGAGACATGTGAGACTGATGTACCAGATGCAGCTCCAAGATACAAAACCTTCTTTCCAGGCGTGATGTATAGCTCATCCAACCCACCCATGATCCCTGCTGCCAACTTTGATCTAAAAGGATTCCACACTCGGTATTCAACCTTGGTAGTGGGATCTTCTTCGGTTGCTCCAGGAACATCTATGGAGATTCTTTTCTCACCATAGACAGCTTCCCCAGGAGTCAGATTGCGAGTAACCAACATATCTTCCTTTCCACGGGCGATGAAAACGCCTAATCTTATTAGCCTCTTTTTGAAATCAATTTATCATTCTCACTGAGCTAATCATACCAGAATGTCTATGAGGTTCAATGACCACCCTGGCCCCACCGCGTGCACCACCGGCGCCACCTCTACCTCCTCCACGTCCTCCTCGAGGCGGTCCACCTCGACCACCTCGCCCACCGCCTCGAGGACCTCCTCGGCTGCCTCCACCGAAACCACCACCGAAACCACCACGGCCTTGGAAAGTTAGATTATATAATTCACTAGCAACAATTGTAATAGTCGATATAGCAAATCACTTTGAACACATGTTCCATGATACTGCCTCAGCAACGGACTCAAAAAAAACTTACCACCCCCTCTGGGTGCACCACCACCTCTTGAAAATCCACCTCTAGAGCCACCACCTCTAGGACCGCCACCTCTAGGACCACCTCTGGGAGTAAATGCCATTGAAATCTAAGAAAACGTGAATCGACTTAGAGATAGGAATGAAAAGATAGGAAAACTTGATGGATGGTTTATGCGCAGAGAACGATTTTCTTAGCAAATTTGATTTGATTTTACATTTTTTTTTTTCTGGCGGATATATCCTTTTTCGGTTTAGCGCATAATAGCTCACACTTTTAAGTATATTTCAGACTTAAAAGATATTTGGGAATGGTCTTAAGTATGTGATAGGGCAAAGACCTACAATTTTCACATAGACAGTCACGAGTTTTCTCTCACTCTGTAGTGCCTCGTTAATTTGACAAAACAAACACCGAAATTCAAATATTCCGATCCTAATTGTCAACCGTTATCCAGCACATCTTTATATTCATCCAAAATGGTCCGTTACGGTGCTACCCCTGCTAATCCGGCTAAGAGTGCTTCTGCTCGTCTGTCGAATGTCCGAACTTCTTTCAAGAACACCCGTGAGACTGCTCAGGCTGTCAACGGATGGGAGCTTGAGAAGGCCCTGAAATACCTTGCCAACGTCAGTGAGAAGAAGCAGGCCATTCCTATGCGAAGATATGCTTCTAGCACTGGAAGAACTGCGCAAGGAAAGGAGTTTGGTGTCTCTAGAGCCAGATGGCCTGTTAAGAGTGTTGGATTCGTTTCTGGTTTGTTGAAGACTGCTAAGTCTAACGCTGATGTGGGTTACTTGTTTTTTTGATGACTCTGGATATCTTGTAGAGTTCTTCCTTGATATCATTTGAGCTTCTTGCTGATTTACTCTTTTGTAGGCTAAGGGACTTGACACCTCAAAGTTGATCATCAAGCATATCCAGGTCAACCAAGGTAGGCCATATTTTGGAGCTGTATATCATCATACAGTGTAAGAACGTCGCAAAAGCTGACTCGGATATAGCTCCCAAGATGCACCGTCGTACATACCGTGCTCACGGAAGAATTAATCCTTACATGTCCAGTCCTTGTCACATCGAGGTAATCCTCACCGAATTAGACGAGGAGATTCCTAAAGCTAAGGAGATCGTCAAGGCGTAAATCCGGGTTAAACAAAGGAGCAAAGCAAAATGAAGCAATTGATTTTGAGTTGGCGTCTATGAGGAAAGAGAAGGAATGGAAATCTAGCATACGTTTGTTCTCTTTTTTTCTCTGGGAGCGAATTTATCACTGTTGTGTTGTAATCATAGTTCACCTAAAATAGTTCGGTTTATATAATTGAAATCAATTTCTCTCAGTATGCGTGGAAAAGTGATTGAAAGAAATTTTTCAAGACAAAGGAAAGGCTATGAGATTGAAAAGATCACAAGATCTGAGTTCACTATTGATCTGCTTTCAATGCTTCAAGGATGTCCTTATAGATTTTATATCCGTGGTTCACATCATGTTATTTTTAAACTCTGGTACCCAGTTTTGCGATCCTAAATTCCAATTGATGTTTGGCTTTTGAGAGGCTACTGAGTACCGTTTTTCGCGATGCCTGTCCAGCCAGATGCCGCTATCCAGAGCGATTATTGATTATCGCAAATTTCGATCTTACGTCGAGATAACCCTAAACCTATATGAATACACACGTGTCGCCATGCGCAACGGACAGCGACAACTCGAATTCTTACAATCGTTTGATAGGCATCCAATGGAGCTGCTGAAATGGTGAGAGAAGTATATCTTCCTTCATCGCCTTCTGAAAGCCCTTCTTCTCCTGCTGTTTCTTCGACGCGGGGCCTCCTCGATGACCGCTACGACGATCTACCTCGTGAGAGCGAAAGCTGGATCTATAGCAAGAGCCAGCGTCAGCAGAGGTGCTTGGATCATGTTGACGTTTGCTTTGAAGAACATTTATGTACGCATATACGTCTCCTTTTCCGTGAACTTTCTACTTCGCATGCTGATTACTTATTATGAACAGATAGATCCGGCGTACTGTTCTTGGAAAGTTTACTCACATCGGACTACTCGAATGCAATAATCCCAACGCCCTCTCAGCTGAAAACACTGCTCACTCTTTTCACTCATCCGAAGTATACCTTGCAGACTCCCTCGCCCGATTCGCGAGCTTCGGGATTCACTACTCCTCAGAGTGCCTCTACTAGCTCAAATTTACTGCTCTCAACAGATGATGACTTTGACATTGCTAAAATTTTGGCAAGGAATTTTCGCTCTTCGACCCGCGTGTCACATGTAACAGCATCAAAAGATCTCGCAGATGCTGCGTATAGGCTGATGCGACATGTATTGTCATATACGGATGTTCCTATTAGGCAATTAGGATTTTATGAAACTTTCTCGACATCTTATTTGCAAGATGTCTCAAATCAAAAAAACTTGTTAAGGTCGCGGTCGAACTCGGAAGAGGTCATGATTTCAAAGCGAAATTTACGAGGGAAATCCAATATAAACTATTACGCGATCAAGGACTCGGACATGAAAAATGGCATAGACTGGGTTTGGATGGACGAATATAATTTTGCCAAATATAGATATCAGGATATTGACGAGTCCTACGAAGCCGGTAGCGAAACTGCAAAATCGAAAAGACGGAGAGAGCACTCGCCATTGAAGCATGATGTTGAAGAGGATAAAACTAAAACGAATAGCCAAGAGGACGAAACACTATGGAACGCCAGCGACCACAACGTATGGAATATTGTTGGATGGGCCTTTCGCTGTGCAACAGATTTTGGGGTCTCTCAAAGTCAGACAGCTGGTGGTCGAGACGAAGTAGATGAAGGCAGCGAGAGGACACCAGGAAAGCGCTGGAATACATGGCATCGTTTGCTGTCTTTGCTGACGGACATATTGGAGCAAGATTTTACTGAAGCCCTAAGGAAGAAGGAAAGTTTGATCTACACACTGCTGATGGAGCACAAGTGGAATGACGAGGTTGTGAGTTGGAGACGCGCACTTCGATCGATTTTTGCCAAAAATACAGAAGCAGACTTGCAACTATTTCGGCCGATTTATGCTGGCGAGGTAGACAAAAAGTTTGAAAACGCCGTACTGAAGGAGCAAACCAGTGTAGATGCGCTGCTAACGCCGATTCCGACGTTAGGAAGTGTGGATGCATTGAAACTTCGCTTTCGGCTGATATACTTGATATTCAAAGTACAGCACGCGGTGGTTGGCTGTATCGATCTAAAGTCTTTCATGGCGGAACTGTCGTCCAACATGATTCAGCTTCCTTTTCAAGAGTTTTTCTTCTTTTTGCAATCACCCACTGACTATGACAGCGAGTTAAGCATAGACTTCCAGCGGGCGCTGTATCTGAGCATGTTTTCTTCCCTCACTAACGAACTATATTCGCCCGCAGATTGTACTAAGACAGCCAATGTTGCATTGGTAGAGAAACTTCTCGCCGTGTTGCCTACGATAGCAGCGTCTACATCCCAACAAGCTGTCGGTCGCAAGATTGTGAGGCTCTCTGTGTTACTGGAGCCTGTGCTGAGGCTCTATCTATTTCCCGGACTGTCGGTCTCGTCGGAACGTCTAGTAAGTGGGATCAAAGCTCGACAGAAGATCTTAAGTGATGCGAGGAAATTGGCACAGAAAGCAAAGGCCAAGAATGTGTCAGCCAAAGGAAAAGAACCTGAAGACAGGCAAAAGTTTAGTCTGGCATATTGGGATAAGTTGGACGAAATGATGCGAGGTTCCGAAATACGATTGCACTACATATTCGAGCAGCAGACGCGGAGCGACAGCGGAGATGGATGATCAAGTATGGCACATCTCGTTGTGGGGTTGAGCCCAGTGGAACTTTCTGTACGTTTCTCATGCGACTTTTCCTTAAAATTTCAATCGTTTATTTCCCAAGATGCTCCCTAATATGAAGCCACTACTCTTTTTTAATCAATTTTCAGCAGATATTGATAGCAAGAATAGTATCGAAATCTATTCAATCTCATTTCATTAATGAATTTGCTATAGCATTCATAAAAACTAAAATATTTGAGGGGAAGACATCTCAATGAAGTGCTGAGTAACGCTCTTGACCTGCTCTTCGTAACTCTTAAACTTAATTCCTATAACTTCTTCCGTCAATGAGGTGTCGAACTTCAAGGATATTGTAGGCTGTGAGCCGCCCAGAGGCAAGATACCATTCGACACTGCTTCGGGGAAACTTTTTTTCGCTATCTCAATAGCCTCTTCCCACTGTGTTCCACCGGTAAGTCCGTTTGAAGTGCAAATGAAGTTCTGATTTCCTTTGACCTTCGGGTCCAATGCAAGAACGTGCACACTTGCAACGTCATCCACATGTACGGAAACTCCTACAGTTGGCGTTTCGTTTTTATCGCCAAGAACTGGGCGAAAGGCCATGCCGTTGGTTCCCTTGACGATATCATTTGGATCAGTGACTAGTTCATTCTTCCCAATGATGAGCGACGGCATAACATTGATGAGATCAAAAGATGGCTTCGCAGATTTCATAAAATCGTTACTAGCACGTAAGGCCAAAACCTTGGATGCTGAATAAGCTTGGAACGGATGAACGTATGGTCCTTTTGGAGGCTCAATAATTGCACTTTTCTCATTAAACACCTCGGCAGTGTCCTCTGCAGCAAAATATTTCAATGGCACAATTGCTACTACTGAAGAAGTAACAACAACTCGTTTGATAGAAGATACCTTGCTAGCTGACTTTAGAATACCAACAGTGCCCTGGACTGCAGGCTCCAAAATATCGCGCTCATAGTTGTCAGTCTAATTCAATATTAGTACAGTTCACAAAAATAGCGGAACATAAAAACAGAAATATCGATATACCGGGTTGGCAAGAGGTGATGCTATATGCAAAATATATGTAACACCACTCAACACTTTGTCAAATGCACCATCAACTAAGATATCCGGCACGATCACAAACTCCAAATTGTCAAGGTAAGGTCTCACAGACGCAGTCGCCTTGATCTTCTCAACCTGGGCTTGGCTACGAACTGACGCTCGAACGCGGCAGCCATGTTTCAATGCAGTAGCCAAAATGCGAAAACCCAAGTGCCCAGATGATCCGGTGATGAAAACTAATTCTCCAGCCATTACAGTCAGAAAGATCGTTCACCCTAGTAGTAATAGTAGACTTGATTTAAAAATAAAATTCAGGCGCTGCTTAGGTAGTATCTGATCTTAGATTGTCTGGCATGCTAGAGAGATCCCTCGAGCCTGAATTTATAGAAAGTGACATTCCTACCGCGGTTTATCGAAACTGCGCGTTGTCGTAGCATCTATCGTATTATAAATCTAGTATATTTTGACATCAATAGGGAAGTTTGCCATTTCCAATCCGGCTTTGTAAGCATTAACCAGGTTTGTAAGACAACAAAAAGTCACCATCGTTTCAATTATTAATTCCTCCGACAATGGGATAACTTCGGGTCACCACAACATGCAAAATATCAAACTGCCTCGGCAGACCTAATCAGTAGTTATTGAATCAAATACGTTAGTGCACCATGACGACTGGTGTTTAAGCCATAGGTTCGTGT
Source organism: Babjevia anomala (assembly GCA_030580435.1). NCBI lineage: Eukaryota > Fungi > Ascomycota > Lipomycetes > Lipomycetales > Lipomycetaceae > Babjevia > Babjevia anomala. The sequence continues at coordinate 8,591 of JAKTSW010000093.1, forward strand.
AAACAGAAAGAAATTTGACACACACTTCTATATTTTGTCAATATTTCGTTAACGCGTCTCCTGACTATCCTAGCATTCTATCTGCATTATATGAGATATCACTCCTACGCGTTGCATGTTCAGCCCGTATACTCTCAGATTCTGATCCTAAGTGATATTAAGAAGACCTTGATTTTGACTTCGGCAAAGATCAGCGAAATCCGATCGCCGGGCTCGTGCGGCTTCGGATCGTGAGGCTCTCTTAAGTTAGCCCGATAGATTCTAGTCTGCGTATTTTCATTTTTGTATGCACTATTTATGTTGAGAAATACGTTATCCTATGCCAACTTGGACATTTCTCTATTTTATGGTTTACCAAAGAGACACCGACTACAATTGCATAGTTGCACAGTTTCAATGTTATTGTGATGCCAGTCATATTCAACCTATTTATAAGGTTTTATTTTGAAGAATTTTGGAATCACAGCGCTCAGGTCTCAAGACGTAGAGATAACACTGTGAAGAATTTAATTCATTGGTTATATTTGACAACTCCAGGATTGCCTTGCTGCAATACTCACGGCAGTCATTATCTCGTAGTTAAGCTTTAGACATAAGGTTATCTAGAGGCGAAGCATTCTACACGTGGCACTTTGCTGAGAGCTGAGGCCACCGACGTTTTAAGCTTTTCGGGCGGCTTCGCTAACGTTCCCGGATTATATACTCGAGAAAATTGCAGGATGGAGGAACGTCGCATAGAGCTCAATTCTACGTTCTTAAGGCCGCTGATGGCAATATTACATATTGCTACTCTGAAAAACTCACAGGAACTTATATTCTTTAGATGAGTTCTAACTGGAGTTAAGAAATAAAGTAATATCATGTTGAATCTGTCAATGAATTTATACTTTATGAATAGATTTTTGCTTCTTATTCCGAGTTTTTGGGATAGATTTTGAATAGATTTTAACGAACCCTCTCCTTCAATTGTAGAACAATTATTCAAATATTGCATTCTACAGATCTAAAGTTGTTAATACTCTCCTATACTCTCCTATAAAATTCTAGAGAGCAAAGTTTACCCAGAGCTAACCATTAACATCAACACCTTTATGGCACATACAACACAGCGCATCACAGCACTACAGGAATGAAAAGTAATCGCTGATCAGATCGACCGAAACATCGTCAAATATATGAAGAGTAAATTGAAAAAAAAAAGACTTTTAAAAAAGAAGTTAAGAAAACTTAAATGCGTCCGCCCGGAGTCGAACCGGGGGCTCGCCGATGGCAACGGCGAATTTTACCGCTAAACCACGAACGCTTTCATAACAACTAATACTTTGCTAAATACTAGGATCGAACTCTGTTCCCAAGTGTACCGGGTAACAAGGTACTAGTGGAATCTTAAAATTCATTTTGGCTTAAATAGGCCAGACACGTTCCAGCAAATAAATTGATAAGCCAAAGGGCAACAAAGCGCCAGCGCAACGGTCTGCATGCGAAGCTAGAAACCGAAATAGAACACGGTCCGTAGACGGGTACATCATTGAACATCGGGACACATAGTTCGCCGAAGTTGAGCATCAGGATGTTGGGCAAAGAGCACACATAGAGTAGGAAATATAGAGACCGGAAGTCTTTCACCAACACCATATAGCAGCCAAGAGGTGCCTGAACGGTGCGTGAACCACATTATCGGATGGCAACCCGCTTTCCGGGCTGGGTTGTCTTCTCGATTGCGCTATTTCTCGACTGGGAAATCTACAGTAATGACGATTTGTGCCTGTTAGTGTGCGAAATTTTCTACGAATTCGCATGCGTGGTTGGCAGAACTGCACTATAGCTGCACTGCACCCTGTATATTACATGCAATCTAAACGTGTTGGAGGCTGGTCCAGCCGTTTAAGTGATAAACAAAGGCGCCATCGTGATTACGGCCGAGACGCTTCTATCGGCAGAGGCCTTGTTTATTTGCTTCCTCTTTCATTAATTGATGCCAGCCTTCTCGCTTATGCTAAGGGTGCGCTCGGACGCGAACGCACGTCTACTCTGAGTAGCAAATAAACAACAATAACCAACCACCCTCAAACGTAAACTAAAGAAGTCTCCTCGGCAGCTGCGATGGCTGGTCAATTTGCTTGCTTTTTTGCGCTGCAGGAATCGAATGTGCGTGCGGCAGACACGTAATAGCGAATGACCTGCCTTGCGTGCAACGGCCGGCCGTCTATATATAGGCAATTGCAATTCCTCTCGCTCTCCTATAAACGGCCTATAGCCTGTAAAATGTTTCGATAGAATTTTCTGATTTTTTACCACACTTCCCGGTTAGCCATCTATTTCGACATAGTTTGCCAGCAGATAACAAAGCGACAGGCTGAAAAGAAAGTGCTGAGAACTTCTGGATTCGCATCGCAGTTCCAAGCCACATACTCTGCAGATTTCGTGCATTTCGGGTGCATTATTCCTCCCAACGAGTGGCAGTGCTTTTGACAAGCAAAGCCACGTTCCCCAAGCTGGCCAACACAGCAGTTTTCAGTCAACCATTCAATTGTCTTTGCAGAAACGTGCAGCATCCGCTATCAAACTACGTTTTCTTTTGTCCGTCTTTTCAATTTCTCAAGGCTATTGCGATATTTTCAGGAATACCGCTCGGCGACGTTGTTGACAGTCAGGTGTGCTGTTGTCTGGATTACTTTAAAATAGAGTCAGTCAAACATTTACGAGCGGTTTTATTAGATCTTACTGGAAAGTGAAATAATCGTTCCAAATTATAGATAGATTGAAGAGAACTTCATCAAAAAGTACGGCTCAGCAGAAATCATGTCTTCGATTGCAAGAACAAATACTCCTCAAACAACTACAAGTTCACAGCCGGCGACGTCGTCGTCGTCGTCGTCCTCAAGCTCGAAAAAAGTTCAGACATCTGTCCTGATAGAATACTTTGAAAAGTCGTCCTCTAAGGTGCAGCCCGGCCAGAAACCTCGTCTACGTGTGCAATTGCAGTCCTCTAGAAAGAAACCGCAAAGCAGCTCGTCGACGGAATCTCCATACTCTGCCGGCGCCGAAATAATTTTAGATGGCAAGCTGCGACAGCTGCTACCGGACGAGATTATCGAAGTTCCGGCCACATCTAGACAGCACAGGAAAAAATCCGACAAGGAACGGAAGGAGAGCATACGGACGAGAGCTATGTCACCGCCGGCTCCGGCTTCAGCTTTCTCAACAACGACCACAAAGTTAGATCTAGGCGACAACTCGATCGCCCAAGCTGCCCTCGACGAAAATTTAGCCGCTGCTCCAGTAGCCACTGCAATTGCTGAGGCAATACAGAGAGAGATGCCAAATAGCCCTTTGCCGGCTGAACCTGAGGTTCTGGATCGCATAATCACCGACGTGATCAAGCGTCTGGTGCTTCCGGAACTCGAAAATATCAAGGCCATACGGTCCTACAAGTTCGACGAGTCACACGCAACTGCGCCAGAAACTCCACCTAAGAACCGACAGATGTTTCTGGATAGCTCTCAGGACCCTTTTGCTGAGCTCTCGCGGGAGATATCTGAGGACAGCATTCACGAACCAGTGACAACCTCTTCTCACAAGCGGGACAGCCACTCTTCCCGGAGCATATCTGCGTCCTGCGCTACAAACTCTGAGCATGAATCAATTATAATCAATATCAACAGCAGCAGTGGTGGTAAGAAACACCACTCGCGCTTCTCAACTTCAAGTACCGACTCGTCTGTTCCAACAGTGAAATCGCGAGATATTCAGCAAGATACGTTAGAACAGGCGACTCCGACAAGAAACAGGAAGAACAGGAAAAGCAGTATCAGCAGCCGATCTTCCTATGAGAGTGCACAGTCAACAGCAGATGCCAAAGAAGCATTGGAAGAGTCAGCTGCACTAGCAGTCGCAGCCGCTTCGTTAGCGTCTCGCCAGATGAAGCGACAGAGCAGTATTGGCGGCAAGGGAGCGAGCATAATTCACACCATGCCAACTGCCGAAGAATGGCAAGCCGAGCTTGCAAGAACACATAAGCTCGGCGATCCTGAAACCGTGCGACCCTCGACTAGCAGTAAAGCTGTCGAGCCAATAATGTCACATGTCGATCAAAGCAAACTACCAGATCCTCGAGAGGTGCCAATGCCTTTAGGTCCTGACTTTATGCTGGACCTTCCCGATAAGTATCTTGGACCGATGCCTTTGCAAAGCCACCCGTCGATTCCAATTGACGTTGTTCCCGTACCTTCCGGAAAATATGCACAGACGGTCCACACAGTTATCATGCATCCACAGTCAGCAGGCAATGATGCCACTGTCATTTCCACAAATTCTGTCACTTCTAATCCCGCTCTTATCTCACTGCCTTCTCATGCCGCTGCTTCTGGAGTGACCAGTCGAAAAATCCAACAAGGTTTTCACCTAGATTCGCTCACGCAGGTCACCCCTATTGCTATTCCGACACCCCGCGAAGTGGAATTTGAGCATCAAGAGGGCCTTGTTCGCACAAAAAGAGAACTATCGTTTAACTCCGACAGACCCTTCTCGGATTATGAGTACTCACCGTCGCTCAAAGATGACGGCAGTATGTACTATTCAGCTCACAGTCAATCATCCGTGGCCAGCCGGGACATGGCCTACGACGATATTTTAGAGACTGAAGTAGAAAAGGGTAAGTCTAGCGATTTGACATCCTCAGAAAGTCTTATTAACCATTTCAAAATAGTTCCAGAGATACCGCCTCGTTCGAAGATACGTCAAATGAGCTCTAGTAGGCTAGCTGCGCCCGCATTTTCCCAAGAACGTTTCTCTATGAATGACGAAGTCCCGATTACCGCTCCTCTTAATTTCCGCCGAGACACTTCAAGACAGAGCATAAACGAAAGCGATGCCACGCAAGATCCACTCTCTCTACAAAGCGACTCTAGGGAGACGGATATCTCTGGGCAAAATCAAACATCTAGGGAGCCATTTCCTTTAATAAGAAAAAATAGGAGTTCGAGAGATCCCTCTGTGCTTTCCAGACAAGAAGAAGCAGAAATAGACGCTGGAAGCAGAAAAATATACTCTTCGCAGTCGATATATAGTGACAGTTCTTCAAGACAGCAACCCTCTTTCTATAAATTTACCAATGATACTAGAGATACTAGCACGAGACAACAAAATATAGACACTGGTGGTGTTTTAGACATCGAAGAGCCTGTTGACGCCATTTACGATATGGCAAGAACGCCAGAAGGATCCTTGGAACAACAGGCCCAAACCCGCTCTTCAAATCGGCTACAAGGGTCTAGCTCTAATGCGTCGTCTTCGAATCAAAGCAGTCTCGAGACAGTTAAAAACACGCGTCAGAAGATCTTTAATTCAGTGTCTCAAGAGGAGAAAATGGTCAGACCTTCGACAATGGGACTTACCACAAAGTTATCAAAACCTTCCACCCCAACTCGGCTGGCCTTGACAAGAGACGTAGTCGAAGACATGCCGTACACCGGTGTTCGAATTGGAAGGTCAAGTGACGATGATACTGAAGAATTTGTGATCTTCCCTCGCGGGTCGCAAGATAATGGCAGATCGGTGCAGACAGCCCCATGGTGGGTGTTCACAGAAAATACTATTGGGGCAGATCCTAGGGATATCATTAGTGACGATGTCGAGTGCATTGGTCCAAATTCACGTATTGAAGAATTGAACTCCTCGACTGGATCTCCTGGCAAGAATTCAACTTTAATTGGCGAACGCAGCTTGGAATCGCCAATAAATCTATCCGGTACTATCGGAGCTTCTGTGTCAGCAGCTACTGTTGCCGCCGCTCAAAAATTAACAAATGCGGCTTCTGCTGTTTCTACATCAGCGGGAACAACAGCAATTGATAATGATCGAAGTCTCAGAGGAGACGGCATGGATGTTAGAGAGCAAGGGTTCAGAGGCACAGTCATTGAAGACGCTATTGAAACTGGAAAAAGGAATCTCAAGTTGAGTCCAGCTGGCCAACTTAGTTATGAAAGACCAGCACAGGAGAGAGCTGTCACCCATGACAGTCAAGTCATCTTAGAAAGGGTAAGAAAATCTTTGTAATATCTTGCAGAGAGTTAAATTTTATCTTACTATTCTAGCTACTAGCAAAACAGGATCAGAGATCTGACTTGGACACAGAAATTCTGACGGCTATTGCGCGCCTTGGTGCTGAAATGAGAAATGGATTCGAGGAAGTGAAGCATATGATTGTCGACGAAGGCCGATACGATATTGACCAAATCAATCATAATACCAACGTAGCCTTGTCCAAGATTCGAAGTCCGCGCCGTTATCCTGACGACTTCATGGTTGCAAGTGACAAGAGTCGAGCAGAGATGGCTCAAAAGCAGATGCGATCAAATATTTTCGCAAAAGCTTTTGGCGGGATCAAGAGCAACAAGCAGCTGGCCCGAATCGAGCAGTTGGTGCTCGCCGTACTTGATCAGGTCGACACTATTGACGATCGTCTGGATTACTCTCATCAAGCACGAGTTCGGCAAATGCAGGAAGAGCCGAAACATTTTGGGCGAATGGATATTCCTGGTATTCCTCAAGATATGATCAATCGAGACCACGAGCGTTATCTTGCTTCCAGAGAAGGTCAGATCAACTTTCAAACACTGATACATTACCAGACGCCTTTTTCAACTGTTGGACCGCCACAGGAGAAGGCCCCTGTGCCACCTCCTCAGCTCATAAACATAGGCACTCGCCAAATGAATGCGCCTATAAGCATGGCGGCGGCATCAGAAGGGAAGCCCCTCCAGTCAATTCCAGAAGACAAATCAGAGACCTCGACTGTCCCTACTCGATCTGTTCGGCCTCTGAGATATGATAGGAACAGCGTGTCTGAAGGAGCAGTTATAACACCAAACTCAGCTACTGTCAGTAAGAAAGAGGCGCAGCAATTGCAGTGGGAAGCCAACGAAGAACGTCAGCAGAAGCTACTACGCTCCCAGCTGCGATTACAGCAGCAGCGGCAAATCACTCCTTTGCAGTTTGCCAATGAGTTACGTCGACTTGAAACTGAGCAGCGCTGGAAAGAGGAAAACGATCGCCGTAATCGCGAAATTGTTACTAGAGTTGCTAGCGGTGCATCTACTGCTCCTTCTGAGACTTCAAACGGAGCCATACCGAACCCAACCGCCGTCAAAGAAAGCAGAATGGGTGGGTCGAGGAACGTTAGTGGTGCTACTGTCATTGTTGGAGGAGTACCAAGGGAGCTCGACACATCTGCGAAGCCAGAGACGCCCCGTCATCAAAAACATCGCGCAGATCCGATGTTGAATCCTCCCGCCGCGGATACTTCCTCTGATGCTTCTATTGCTGCGAGCGCAATTGCAGAGAGCAGTAGGCGAGGAAACAACAGCGACCTGAAGATGGAGATTCCAAAGTTGCGACTGACTACTGCGTCTGGTGGCACGATGACACCATCGCAAGATTCGGTATATCGGTCATCTTATCCTCCATCTCTACAAGTTGGTGGTGCTTCAATTCCGGTCTCAGGTCCAACCTCTCCTACGGCCCAGATGCAATACCAGACAGCACCTGCTGGTCAGCAGATACAAGCTCAGCCTGTCTACCAGACGACTATCAAGAAGTCATGTAAGTGTTAAGAATTTTCAACTTGGTATGGACTCAATACTGATAATAATAGCACCCATGCGAAAGCTGTTTGGACGGAAGCCAAAGGTCCAGGTATTTTCGCCGATACAAGACCTAGCAGCAGATCTGCTGCGTCAAGATAAGCACAGCTCGATGGCGAACGAGCCGAACAATATGTATTATTTCCAGCAACCTGGTGTAGGACCAGGCTTTCCACGGGGTCCTCGAATAATTCCACCGATTCTTTCTGGCAAGGTTGGCAGTCCGGAACAGCCATCGCCGCCTCGGCCAATTGCAAAAGACGAGAGCTATTCGCAGCAACGGAAGATGAGTCCTGTAGCAGCAGATGATTTGCAGATGCCAAAGCCGCAGCGATCTGCGCAGAACATCGAGAAGTGGTTTACCGATGACCTGGTCAAGACTACTAACCAGGACTTGCACAAGAAGCTGACTGGCCCTCGTCCGCAGCAGGCTCCTACTGGGCCGCATCACGAGAGGCACGTATCTGGGGCCACTAGCGCCAGCGACCGACGGCATTCTGCCGCCACAGACACGAGTCTCGGCACCACGACTATGGAAGAGGGAGTCATCGGCACATTTGACAGTGTAAGAAACCGAAGCCGAGGCGTCGTTCGCATTTAGGGTATTGGGGCATTATATTAATAGACGAGCGGGCATCATGTACTTCTGTGCACTTTTCTCACTTGTGTAAATTCAGCATTAGCATTTGTCTTCTTGTAATCTTGGCAACATATAGAGGTATATTATAATTAAATATCAAAATAAACATTGTAAATACACACGTTGAAACGAATGGAGGTCTTCTCGTCGTCGTTCATAACAATTTCGCAATTATCTTCCGAAAAGCAAAAATTATTACAACACCACCGACATCTTTTCCAAATTCTTTAAGCGATCGGTTACAGTGACCTATCAATGCTTGTAAATCTATGCTGTAGAGGCTACAAAAATAAACGAAGTACTGTTGAGGTTGAAAAAAAATGGTCTCTGGCGGGATCGAACCGCCGATCCTCGCGTTTCACAAGGAGTTAAACTTATTAGCACGATGCCTTAACCAACTGGGCCAAGAGACCAATATTATAACAGTTATGTACTTAACCCGTATCTGTATCATATAACTGCATAAATGTAGTAGTACATGTACATTTAACAACATATCTCTAAAATGATAGTACAGATTATAATCAAAAATGGACCATGATTCTGCAGTTACACTGTAAATGTGCAAAAGCTGATTGGCGTGAATTTACATAGATAAGAGGACGCACGATAACAGGTCACGCCATTAGAGCCTAAACAGGTTAGTAAAATGTGATCTATGAGTGTTGATTGGCTTATGTAAGTGCTACCCGCATTAGATGAGTGCTACCCGCATAGCACCAGGCGAGCGTGCAAAGTTCCACAATTATTGAGTGACAAAATCAATAACAAGCTGTTTAGGCTGGAGTGGTCGACCCCCTTGGCTGCTGGATGCATTTTGCTAGCAAGATTTTGCGACGTTTTCCTTATCAGAACCTTCGTGCTTTTTCTTTCCTTGCTCTCTCTATCTTCTTTTTTTACACTTCTTTCTCTTTCGTCGATCAGAACCAGAAAATACCGAAAAAAAAGAGAACAAAGGAAGAAATGCATATCCAGTCTGTGTCTTCTCTTGCTGCGGCAGTGGCAGCTGCGATTGTCGCTGTCGCTCCTGCTGTGGTTGAGGCCGCCAGCGCTCATCCGGCCGCTGCTTTTGCGTTCCCAAAATCCGCTAGCGCTCACTATCATCACGACATCCCTAGTCTGCGTCCTGCTGAGGCTCGTCTTGGATTCGCTGAGAGACTTGGGGTCTCACGATTCCACAAACTCGGTTATCAGGTAATTAGTGATTTGTTACGTTCTGTCGGCAACGCAGATGGGTGTTTTTTTGCAGTTTTAGACTCTATAGGGCCTTTATGACGTACTTAAAAAGAAAAAAAAGAAGAAATGATATGCGCAGTGAGAGAATCCTGATGGATTGATTAATGCTAACTAAAATTAGGGACAAGACACGAAGGTTCTCGAGTTTGACCGATTCTCTGGCGACAACTACGGATTGTGGAGAGACCGAGAGGAGAATATCGTTGTGATTGTCTCTGGTGTCAGAGATACCAAGGATATTTTCCCGGAGAGCCGTCCTTCTTTTTATATTAGCGACACTCCTGACGCCGAGTCTTTCCGTGAGCTCGCGAATGGATTTCTGCAGGAGGCTCAACAGCTCACCGGTGACCTTTCTGCGCGCATCTATGCAAACGACGAAGAAGGTTTTGTCTCTGTCGTTCCCGACATGGATCTTTGCGTTCCTGCGCACAGCGAAATTATTTCCCGTGGGCAGTGTGCTGGTCCAGCCAGTGTTGATGACGTCGACGTTGTTGCTGACTTTGCCAAGGTCTTTGGCCAGGAATTCGCTAAAATGTTTTCTGCCTCTTTCAAGGCTGATAAGGTTTTCATGGACGAGGCCCTCGCTCTCGACTACTTTATCAACGAGTTTCAGCAGTCTGTGAAGTCCGACAACCAGTTGGCTGTGTTGATGTTCAACTCCCTGGACCCCCTCTTGTTCAAGTACGGAGCTGACTCTGTTCAGTACAATACTGCGCACACTCTCTTTGCCAACTTGCTCCAGAAGCTTATTCTTGAGACTGCTCCTTCCGTCCCAGTCACTGCTGTACTCCTTCCCGGTGGTGCTCACCCACTGGCCAAGAAGACCAAGCGCAACGGTGCCTCCGCTGAAGCTTTTGGTAACAAACATGTTTCGCCTGCTGTCCCCATCAGCATTATGGCTGAGAGCGTTTGCTACACCACTCAGGACGAATGTGAGATCTCCACCAACTTCTGCTCTGGCGGACACGGAACGTGCATGCAGATGTTTGGACAGGAGGGATGCTTTTCTTGCTCTTGCATGTCTACTTATGACGAGAACACCAGACAACGAACTTACTGGGCCGGAGAGTACTGCCAGAAGATTGACATGACCACCCCATTCCAGATCTTTTTCTGGTTTTTGATCATATCCTTACTGTTCTTGGCCTGGACCATCAGAATGATGATGTCGATTGGCCAGGAGGAACTCCCTCCCGTTTTGGCTGCTGCTACTCTTATGACCGCCAAATCTTCCAACTAGGTTCGTTGCTATTGGTGGAGTTTCTTTTTCCAAAAAATAATATGATTTTTGTCTTTGATCAATAGTAGCAGATGAAATTTTGTCTTCTCTTTTTTTGCGTTTATTTTCGTTGTGTTTTTCTTTTATTAAATCTAGAGGTTGATGGTTTTACAATTTATTTTATAAAAGAAGAGATAATTTAAGTTATTATTTTTTTTGACGAAATTTACAATGCATAATGGGATGTATATACATATCAAAGGGGTCAGTTGGAGCAGCAGGATGATTAATTTATTCAATAGAGTTTGTTTCATTGAAAAAGAATAAGTCACAGAAGATGACGAAGATAGAATCAATCGTAAGCTTTTGATTACGAGAATAGATATGTTAGAGAAGTATAAGTGTTAAATTTAAGTGCCTGTGCTAGAAAATACTCAGAATGAAATCAAGGAATACAGCTCATGATGGATTCTCAAAACAAAGTCAGTGATATAATTATGAAGTGTCCATGGGTGTGAACTGCGGTATGTCGTGACAGCGTAGAGGTTTGCGACGGTTAGAAACCCAAATCTGAAAAAATTAAGTATATGGTTCTCAAGTTCGGCAAAATAACTACGCTAACTTGCAGCAACCAGCACCGATTAGACGCAAAAGCTCACCATTTAATTGGAGCTATATTACATAGCAAAGTACATCGTATTCTGATCGCAATCGCAGATCATAGAATAGAACAGTATCGACATGACCGTTCTTACGATCCGCAGTATCAAGTCGTCATCGGGGAGACTTTACGGTAGCAGCAGAACGTTGACCAAGAGGCAACGAACAGAGACATACGATGATATCTCAGAGGATGACGAATACTATTCTGGAACTGATTCCTCGGACGACAACGGATTGAAGCAAGAAGAAGAAAAGTCGATCGAATTGTTGATACAGTCATCTAAGAGTGGCACTCATGCCAACAGCAACGGACCAGCAGGCGTGGCACAGAGACAGCAAGTGATCACGCCTGGAGAGGTTGTCACAAGCGAGAGCACATGGATGAGAGGACATGGAACGTACGCTATTGAGGGGACTACGTTCTCCAGCGTCGCCGGACGGATCTCGCGAGTGAACCGTCTGCTAAGCGTGATTCCTCTTCGTGGAAGGTACGCCAATTCAATCACGTGTCAATTGTAAGCAGATCTAACTATATAGATATCAACCAGAAATAGGTGATCACGTCGTTGGTCGGATCACAGATGTCGGCCAGAGGAGCTGGAGGGTTGACATCGGCGCCAAGCAGGACGCCCTGCTGATGCTGGGCTCAATCAATCTTCCTGGAGGAGTTCTGCGTCGAAAGTCAGAGTCGGACGAGCTGAACATGCGAGCCTTTCTCAAAGAGGGAGATCTTCTCAATGTATGTATACTGTGTTATCTTTTTCGTCTCGTCGGTCGTCTTGTCAGGCTGTCTCTCGTGTCTCGCAGGACAACTTTCAGCTTTCACTACTCGTTTCGACGTTCATACCTACAGACCTGTTAGCAGACAAATATATTTGTTAGGTCGATGTGTTAATCGAGATTTGGTATGAGTAGTAAAAAGCAGGTATTAGCACATGGTATTGGCAGATGAAGTCGGTTGGTGGAGTATGGGAAGTTCTCTGTTCTCTGCAAACCGCAGACGTGGCCACACCTTCATCTGTTTGACAAAGTTAAATGAGACTTCGGCGAGATGTTTAAATACTTTCTAGCTGCCTTATTTGTAACTTGGACTAACTTTACTAGGCGGAAGTGCAAGCAGTCTTTTCCCACGGCGCCGCTTCTCTACACACGCGTTCACTGAGCTACGGAAAACTGCGCAACGGCTATTTTCTCTCTGTCCCGCCGTCACTGATCTTACGGTCCAAATCGCACTCGCACATCCTCCCTGGCGGTATAGATATTCTGCTCGGCGTGAACGGTTACGTCTGGCTGCGGAAGCACGCTCAAGATACGCCGATTGCCGGCGGCGATGAGATTTCAGGAAATAAGAGCATCAGCATCACCAGACTGGCAGAAGAGGCTGGGCTCGAGATCTACAGCGACGTGAACGACGTAGATATTAGCTCCGGCACGCGCGAACGGATCGCACGCTACGGCAACTGTCTGAGAGCGTTGGCGCAGGAGGAGGTTGGAATTAGCGTCGGCCGTGTCATTCGGGCTTATGAAGTTAGTATGGGGGTTTCGGCAGACGTTGGTGGTCTCGTTGAGGCCGCAGTAAAGCGCGACATCGCAGCAGAGGTCCTCGCAGTGGAATGAAGGTCTCCAAAGGCTAAAGCGGCTATACTTCTCCATGGAATCTCCGTTTATCTGTATTTACGTATTTCATTATAGCATTTGCATTCAACAGTTCGCTAGGCGTCCAAATAAAGCAGCACCGTTTCAACAGTTCTGGCCTTCTCAGCTTTCATTTAGGCTTTCTCTGATTTTTGTAGAATTTTTCTTAGAACTCGCCGGCGTCCTATTTAGGCCAAGAATCGAGCACAAGTATGAGGAATCTCCGTGTCAGACCGGAAGATGGAGAGAATTAGAAAAAGCGGCGACCCGTGAGAGTATCCTTGTTGGAGGGCTAGGTAACGTTGGGGTTGGTACCCAAACACTCGATCATAAAAATGCCATAACCAACTCCCATGATTCCCATTCTCAGCAGGCCTGTCGAGGTCACGTATTGATTTAGTGACTTAGATTGTCTTTTTTCTTGTAACTACCTACTAAATCTCTTTATTTTACAATTGTATATGCCCTGATGTGATATTCCCGCTGTGCATTCCTCTAACCGTCTACTCCCCATCTACGGCGCTTGCTCTGCCATTTTCTTGGCGTACAAGACACTTCTGTTATAGTACAGGTTTGGATGCGTGATACTCTCACTTTCGATCTCACCTTCAACGCCAGTAAGCATTTTGCCGAAATCTTTATGTGTCGCCTCAAATACCCGCGTACACGCAACATGGTAGTGTTTCTTCTCAACGTCGTCCTTAATCGTACGCAGTATGCCCGAGTCGTGAATTCCCATTTCACCCAACTTTCCTGACAAGTTGTCCCAGCCAGAATGTCGAAATGGGCATCCGTGATGGTCTCCTGGACCAGGAGGAGCTTTGTCCGCAATGATTTGCTGACAGCTGTACGGCCGATAGTTTGCGCGGTTTCCCTCGAGACCGTAGTTATGACGAATGTTATACCTATACTCCTTCGCGAATTTGTCATCTGTAATCTGTGAGAAGCTACGACGCCAGAAGATAAGCGCCTCCTCGACGGAGACACCAATACCCTTCAGGAATAAGCCATACTGCTGACGTCCATGATAGCGCAAGTGGTGATTGCGGTCCAGGGAATCCTGTAAAGTGCGCATACACACAGGGAAATGTTCCCGGCTGGCCGCGTACACATCGTCGGCCTTGATCTCTCCGCTGATACCATTTGCGGAATTCCCCTGACTAAATGATGAAAGATACTCTGGTGCAACAAACCCCTTTGACAGATGGTTCAAAATTGGAACCAGTCTGTCGTCCTCGTCCAATCGTGGCAATGCGCGAGCTGTTAACTCCAGCCCCCGCTGCAATCTTTCTTCAAATTCAGACATGACTAATGTCAATTGCTGCGAAGTTCGGACATACGCCTTGCCAGCCTTGAGGAACACCTGTCTCGACTCCAACAACTCCGGGACCCGGTCAAAGTCGACCTTGTACAACTGCTCCTTCGCAAATTCTGCTGCTGCGGCACTGTTGAAACCACCTGCGGCAGCAGCAAGAGACTCCGACAGTTCCTGCTTCTCATCGTCTAAGACCAAATCCCAGTTCAGGCTCAGACCCGCGATAAATGAATGACATTCCTCTCTTTCGGCAAGTGCTGTGTATCTGATGCGAAATAGAGCTGACTCAGCGCGGACAAATCGCCTACGAAGGTCCTCAGATCGGCAGAACGCAAGACGCAGAATATAGTGGCTGTAGTGGTCCTTCTTGCGCTCGAGATCGAGCTGTGCCGTACCTTTGCTATTACGAGTATGATTCGATGACAGAGGGAGGCACTTTTCCAGAACTGGCTTGACGGTTTGCTCCATTGCCTTCAGCGTTTTGTTACGGAACATGCATGCCTCAATCTCACCAAGTACTAAAAGTAAGGAAACTTCAGTAAATAATATACTATATAGCAACACTTGAAGACAAACCTCTTAGACGGTCCAACGCCCATTCCTCGAATTCATTTAGGGTTATCTCATGGATAGGAGGTACTTGGTAAAAATTTAGTCGGTCGGGATAGTCGTGATCTTTCGAAACCTCGAGACCAGAATAGTTGTTCCTTCTCTCAAGAATACGCCTCTTTGGTTTTCTGAACATTGTGCAGTTCTGCTGGTTGTGGAAATGTCCAACAAGGGTTATGTGGAAGATGTGTGGGATTGAGCGCTGAAAAGATGCAAAGGTCGGCGACGCGAGTTCTTTTCTCGCGTCGACGCGTCGACTTGAGTTGCAACAAAACTCCATCAGGGTAATGTAATTTGCTAGCTTATATATTACCCGGATTAAGTCATCATCAACTCATCGATTGCCTCGAGATTTCTTTGAAATTACTCCCAATTTATTTTTTGGTAAGTACGAGCTGGACCCATTGGCGTTCTCGCCAAAAAAAAAAAGGTTTGGAATCATGCCTCTTGGGTCGCTTCTGTCTGGAATTAAACCACAAGGCCGGCAAGCAGAGGTAGTGCAGGAATTGAAGCCGAACACGATTTCAGACTTACCAACAGATTCTCAGGATTGCAAGACAATTTCTCCGGGTTTATTAGATATCGGTGGAGTTGATAGTAATAATGGCAGTGAATCAATTTTGAGGACAATCATGTCTTCGAATCCTTACTTCAGCGCAGGGTTTGGGCTTATGGGCGTAGGAGTCGGACTGGCGTTTGCGCGGCAGATCCTTACTCGAGCTTCTGGGTTTCTTTATCGACAGATGTTGGTGGATCTAGAGATCTCGTCTAAAGACAAATCGTACGGGTGGTTTCTGGAGTGGATGTCGCAGCAACCTGGGCGTGGTATGCGGAGCCATCACCTGTCTGTACGGACGATCTACAAGCAGCACGACAATGGCAGTGTGACCACAAACTTCTCGCTGATCCCTGGACCAGGCAAGCATCTGCTGCGATTCCGTAATGCGTTCGTACGAGTCAACCGCGAGCGGTCTTCGAGGATGATGGATGTCGCTTCGGGATCGCCGTTCGAAACTGTCACTCTAACGACGCTGTACAAGGACAGACATATATTCTCTAGCATGCTTGCGGAGGCCAACGCGATGGCGGTAAAGCTGCAGGAAGGGAAAACCGTGTTGTACACAACTTGGGGCCCAGAATGGCGGCCTTTCGGCCAGCCGCGCCGGAAACGTACCCTTGATAGCGTAATTCTCGATGCTGGTGTCAAGGAGCATATTCTCGCGGACGTGCAGGACTTTTTGTCATCGAGCCAGTGGTACTATGATCGAGGAATACCATATCGAAGGGGATATCTGCTGCACGGTCCGCCAGGAAGTGGTAAAAGTAGCTTTATTCAGGCGCTTGCTGGCGAGCTTGATTATAACATCTGCATTCTCAACTTGTCAGAGCAGAATCTGACAGACGACAGACTAAATCACCTTATGAATCATATCCAAGAGCGCAGCATCTTGCTCCTCGAGGATGTCGATGCTGCATTCAGCAAGCGCGAGCAGACGGACGAGCAGGGATACCAGTCTGGTGTGACGTTTTCGGGTCTATTAAACGCGTTAGATGGTGTAGCATCTTCAGAAGAGCGAATTATATTCATGACTACGAATCATCCAGAAGTGCTGGACCCTGCGTTGATTCGACCAGGAAGAGTCGACTTGCGGGTTCGGATTGACAACGCGACACCGTACCAGATACGAAATATGTTTTTGAGATTCTACGAGGGAGAAGATGAGCTGTCCGATAAGTTCGTAAAAGAGGTTGGCAAGCTCGGCATACCGATAAGCACAGCTCAGCTGCAAGGCTTGTTTGTATATAGCAAAAAGAACCCAAAGCAGGCTCTGGACATGGTGCAATACCTTAAGGAATAAGAAATAATCCTGAATCTTGGTCATACATACCCAGAAATGATATGCTTCACGTATTTGTACATAATATCTAATGGCGTTCTCAGCAAATGACAAACTAAATGGCGAACGGAATACGCGCATCAGAAGATAAAATTCAGTATATCTAGTTGATATTCAAACTATGAAAAGACTTGAGAATGTATTGACAAGTTTAAATCGACAAATTAATCTGAAGTGAAAACCTAAAGGGAAAAGACTTCATAAAACATTCCATGAACTATATAACTATACGGTAATCATAGCAGAACTCATATCAGTAGCAAAACGATTATTTTGCCTATTTTTACTTAGACATACTATTCAGGTTAGCATTGAGACTCAATCATTATCCACGGAAATCTACAAGAAATGATGCTTACCTGGCTGAGCCATCTAATACCCTCGCCATACCCCTGTCTCATAACAACGGAGCTATGGAATGTCAGTGAATGAAGCCCAATATGATAAGAGGAAATGCGAATATATACCACATAAACACTTCGATTGGTCGGATGTTCTCCAACGGAACCTTTCCTTTTCCTGTTGTCTGATACAGTCCCAGCGATAGCCGTAATTCATCTTCGGAGACGGCACCCGGCGCATCAATCTTATTTCCCAATACCAAAAATGGCACCTTCGAGAGCTCTTCAATTCCGAGGAGAGCATCAAGCTCAGCCTTACTCTCTTGGAATCGCTCAGCGTCTGCAGCGTCAACCAGAAATACGATACCGTTCACCTCTGGGAAGTAATCCTTCCAAAGACGGCGAGCCTGCTGATGACCACCAAGATCGAAAGTTGTAAATTTACAGTTACCAATGGCTAGTTCTTCGGATGCTGTTCATTGTTAGTCTGGACTAGTAGATAGCTATTGTCTGTCTCCCATTAAATATACGTACTAGGGTGTAAAGTGGGTTGTAGGGTCGCCAGTCGGTCATTCTAGACAAGTTAGCTTGAACTGTTGTTTCTCATCGCTATGATTGTAGTAATTGCTGTACCTTCAACATATGCAACAAGGTCGTCTTTCCTGCGTTGTCGAGACCCAAGAACAGGAGTTTAGCGTGCTTGTTCAGCAGTCCAAGCGAGGACAGGACTTCGTAGACTAGAACGGTTTAGCGATTGTATTTCCGACAATTTACACACGACGAATCATGAAGAGATGAGAACGAAGTAAAGCGAAAAAAAAGAAAATTGGAAGTGCCACCTACACCAATTGAGAATAAACATCTTGCCTACTATGTCAATCTATCCTTTTTTGCAATAAAATTATTCTAAGATCGTTTATGGTATCTATGAAATTTCGAGGAAATTGTTTAGATGGTAATGTTCTTCCCAAAATTATACAAATCCTGGATCTACATTGCGAATAAAAAAATCAGCCAAAAATGTTACAACTTTCAAAAATCAGTTGCTCGCTGTTCCTTGTCCCCCATACATCACACATGTGAAGTAACCGCAGAACTTAGCGATGTATCACTAGCAGCCATCAAATAGAGAGCCTAGAAGCGGAGAAAGGAAGAAGCAAAAACCAGCTTATATAGCTCCTAATCTTACCGGATAACGGACTGAAAGACACACTGACGATTCGAAGCAGATAAGCACAATTTCTAAGCACTATTACGCAAAGATCACGACTTACCCAAAGCGGGGAGAGAACTGTGAAATATAAAGTAGCTGAGTGTGGACGATGGATTTTTCGATAGCAAACACTGACGAATATGATTGTTGGTGGTGTGCAAGTTTCCAGTCCGGAGAAAGTTAAGGAACAGCTGGCCATCGTCATTTGGTCTCATTGAACCAGCCATGTCATCTCAAAGGCTTATACTCATGAAATACAGCGTTTTAGGACTTTACGTGCAAATGTTATGTGTTTATGCTATAGTGTCGCTTTCATCACGTGCTCGGGCCACGCTAACCATCAGACTGGCAGGCTTCATGATTGAACCAATACGCAATAGAAGCAAAAAAAAAGATTGAAGACATAATCATGATATATTCATTAATCGTTAGGTAACTGCTTACTTTTCTCTAATAATATTGTACAAATTCCCACAATATTTTGAGATTTACTATACACTTCCGTCTTGCTTTATTTCTGTTCTCCATAATCCTCCAGACCATGCCTGCGATCATTGCAACATAAATGTATCGTAATATCAGAAACAGGAACAGAAACATATCAAATTCGAACAAATACGCCTGTCGCCAATGTAAAACGAAAAAAAAACTGAAGAATTCTAAGGCAGCTGTGGTATTATACACCTAGATGCTGAGCATCCATTCGGAGTAGGGATTCTCGATCTTCTTGAATGCAACCATGCCTAGCTGACGCATCTTTTCAACACCCTCTCCAGGAGCAATCTCGTGATGTTTATGAGCATGATGACGAGACTGATTGTGGTGATTCGCCTCATGTCTCCTGTTATTTTTGTTTTCCAAGCCCTTGACGATATCAATTGCGCCGCGGCAACGTCCATTCTTACTGTAAAGCCCTCGAGCACACTTTTTCGTATACATCATGGGACGTCGGCTCTGCAGACTCACAGCCAGCAGCTCGCGATTTCCAGCATGGCCCCTAACACAAGCGCCAGTTCTTACACCTGGAGACGGCTGACGTCGACCACGAGGAATGTTTTTAGGCATGGGAGAAGATCTCATGTGATGACCAAGAGCAGCCACGCGTAGTCTTCTGCTGTTCACTGACTCATCGTCGGACTGCTCGTCAAGCGAATCGTCATCACACTCTTCGGGAAATGAAGGGTCAATATCTTGCGGTTTGACTTCACAAGCCAACGGAAACCTTCTCTCTTCCAACGCTGAAAGATATGCAATCTCAACAGGCTTGTCTTCGTCGAACGTGCCACATATAAAGTCTGTAGGATTGGGAAGCATGTTCAAAGGTGGCGTAGCAGTTCTGATGGTTGTGGAAACGAAACGCTCACCGTTAAGATTTCTGTTTCTAGGATTACGAAACAGGTTGTCTTCATTGTCGGAAACGTCCTCACTCTCGTCATAATCGTCGTCTGACGCATAGCCTTCCTCGACATCATAAGAACTGCTATTATCACTATCGTAGCTCTCTGCAGATATTCTTCTCCCGCGAACATGGCCAGTGAATGTAGTTGGTATGGCAACCTCTTCATCCTCTTCCTCTTCCTCATCACCTTCTTCCTCATCCTCATCCTCATCATCTTCCTCGTCCTCATCATCCTCCTCATCATTATCATCTTCAGAAGCGTACTCCTCTTGCTGATGATCAGACTCCACATCCGGCCACTCATCTTCGCTTGCACTGGCAACAGCCTTGTGATCGATTTTAACCTTTGACATCTTTGTACCCTCGTTGCTTTCCTCGACCTCAGCCTCAACCTCAGCATTCAACCTCCTGATCTCACGCTCCTTGAACAGAACATCATCAACATGGAATATACGTTTAGGGACCGGATGATGAATTTCAGCGCTATCGTATATCGACTTCTCATCGGTCATATGACCGTCCAAGGGAACTGGACAGGGCCCATACTCCTCTTTCTTTCTACTTTCACAGGCGAACTTCAGACAACGCGGCTTCACCAAGCAAACCGATCTTTCTAATTCGGCACCAGAATCCACCACGTCTAGGGTAAGAACGGTTGGCGCGTTTGACCCGGGGCTACTAGGTCTCCGCATTATTCCATGACGAACAGGCACACTTGACAACTGCTGCCAGTGCGGCGGTGGCGTCGGCGTCGTGTTGCGCGACGTTGATCCATCCGACAAAGTGTCTGCAGAAGCAGACGACGCACCGTCCGAGTGCACCGAATGCACTGGCGATGCAAGCATTTGAGAGAGCAGTGACGGCTGCTGCTTTTGAGGAAAAACACACATTTGTCGCTTAAAGTCCTGTTGCTCCTCCTCCTCCATTGATCCCTGCGACAAATCAAAATCGAACATCTCAACTGATTCAACAAATGGGTTCAAAGACTGTCCGACTTTCTATTTTGCGCTGAAGCTTCACTTTTCCACTTTCTAATCCCCCAACTTAAAAGACTTCGTAAATAGTTGTTTATTCGCTTTTCGCCTTTCGCTATTAGCGTTCTCAACTATTGCGCAAGTACTATACCGAACCACCGATAGGCCTTGACAAAAACAAGATAGTATCGCAGGCCTTCCTGGCAGGATGTACCTCTATTCTGGGTTATAAGGGGCGTTGGGTTACAGACACCTCGACATTATGCAGTTGAAAAAATAAGAATTTAGAACAAGATAAGACAAATTGCCAAAGGCGCCAAGATCACGAATGAAGGCAATTAAAAAACCACAAATGTAAACAAATGTTAACAAGTTGTATCAGAGGCAGAATGAAAATGAAAGAAAAGTGAGAATTTTTTAGAAGATATACGGAGTTAGTGTTGCCGGTTAGCATCTCTCGAAGAAAATGAGGAGAGCGACTCCTGGAAAGCCGGCACCCAATGCAAAAAGCCAGTCGAACGTCTGGGCCAGAGAAGGAAATCAGCGAAAAAATAGCGTAAACAACGTGCGACAAGCCAAATTGGGAGAATCGAAAAACGGTACCGGCAGATCCAGGAGTATGGTGGTAGATCTATGCACTTAATGCCTCAGCACCTTCACACATGTGCATTAGTGCTGATGTGAATGGATCACGAGACTATGGAAAGGCGAGTCACAGATCACAAAAAGAGCTAGGTTACAAAGTGCCGCTACGGACAACGTGAAACAAGCAGTCACATGCAATAGCTTGACAGCCCTTACCCATACGCCTGCGGGGTTTTTGATTTTCCTAATCGGGAGTTGTGCGTCGATCGGTGCCTAACCCTTGGGCGGGCGCACATTTGTTGGAAGTTTGCACGCGCGATTACGAGGATGACCGGAGCATGACAGATTAATGCTGCAGGCAGTTCGCAGACAACAGGGCCAGACATTCAGACATTTGACGCAGGGCTTGCATGTATGCGCAGGTACTCGCGCAGACACGCATGGCAGACATCAAACAGCGAGTCTCCAATCTATCGAGCCAACAAGGTGTTGAGCCTGATTGTTGGGCAAGACTGTTGATAGAGCCTTCCTCAGATCGCGTAATGAAGTGGCATGAAGTTGCAAATGAAAGGCGGTCCACTTCCAGCCGGGTCTACTTCCCTCAGTGGGAGTGCCTCCCAGTAGTGAGCGCTAGTCGCTCTGATCGCGCTCGCAGTAGCAGAACCAGCGATACTCGGCCAGTGACCTCATTGAGTTGTTCAGCTGTCTGATTACTTAGCCTGTCACCAACCTGCCGGCGTATCGCAGTGACGCCAGCTTGCCTATCGATCCTTGACGTCCGTAAGACGTGCTTGCGATAGACTAGTTGGAGTTGATTTCGTTATATCTAATATATTACCCTCCTTAATCGATATCTAATCATAAACACCGATTTATTTAAGCGACTAATTTACTTTGTTGTTTCTAGAAACAAACCCGTGCCGACAATACAGAGGCCGACAAAAAAGTTCAGGCCAAACGACATGGTCGAGCATACGATTTGATGAGTAAAGCGAATGTAGATTATCGTTTAGCCAATGCAACACAACAACCCTTACCCCGCTTCATGAAGGCATACACTCAGCAGGCTGTGGAACCGAGATGTTGTAGCATGCCTAAATTTCATTCACATTCTAAACGGGTACCGCGAGAATAACGAACGTCCTGCTCGGTTTTGTCGTGAGTCAAACACAGATGTATTCTGTGAATCGCTCCATCCGGTCGAGTTATCGCTCGTCCATTTTTACAGATGTTTTTTTGTTATATTGAATATCGTTATATCGAGACTAGTATAAGTCAATGATAGTCCGATTAGCGCAACAAAGATGCAGAAATTCGACACTAGACTTTTGCCCTCTCATGACTAAAACTACTCGTGCGTTCTGTAAAATATGCAGCCCGATTTTTCTGGTTTCTCGAGGTTAGGGTCAAACGGTGATCCTCTAGGGTTGAGATTATTAGGGTTTATAAGTTTATATCGCGCAGAACCATGGAGCACATTTAGCCTCCGATACGAGCTCCTAAAACTTAAGCCTGTGTGACTTCGACTAAGCTTAGATTGAGGTTTCGTTAATTCTCGAATTAGCTTAGCTTAATTTAACTATTCTGGCCGAACCAAATAGCAAGATCAGGTATGCAAGTAAATGAGCAAAGCACGACTGAGAAAAGTTCCTGCAGACTAAAGTAGAAATCGAAACCGGCTTCTCCGCAAACACTCTCTCATGACAAGAACATACGACGCGATGAATTCGACAAGGACAGCGATCGAAGAACATTGGCGGGCATCGGAAGACGGGGATATCGAGACCGAATACGCCATCTACGCCGTGGACGCGATCCTCGACTATCCGCAGTCAGGTGAGCGTTTTCGAGGTCGCACGACGATTGCTGCGCAACGTGGCGGGCACCCCGCCGAGCGGCGTTTCACGGTGCTACGGATCTCAGGTGACGGCAATCTGTGGGTGAGCGAGTGCATCATCACCTACGATGGCGTGCCCACTTACTCAGTCTCCATCATGGAATTTGCTCGCGAGTTGGTAGTGCACGAGACGCAGTACTTCGCCGACACCTTCAGTGCGCCTGCGGGGCGGGCAGCACTCGCGGAGCCGATGCCAGGCAGGCACATCGAGAGGGCATGATCGCGTCCTTCGACTCTGTCGGTGCCGGCGGCGATTCGCCATTAAGTGACATCGTCGGTGCGAGAAGTTGGCTCGGTCGCGTCAGACCCAGGCGGTGGCGGCGGCGGTGGCGCTCCAGCGAGCCAGGCCTCTGTTTCAGGAGATAGGCCACACGAGTCGGCTCTGCTACTTCTCATCAAGGCCAATTCTCTATCAGTTATAATAGAAAGTGGCTCTAGGATATAGTACTCTTAGTTATATGATTCTTCGGTCTCATCTGAATGCAGTGTAGCCAGTAGTGTATACGCCGTAATTACGGCAGTAATCTCACGCCTTATTACGCGCTGCAGTATAGATCCTCCTGAAGAATACGTACTGAATAGCACTTCAGTAATATATCTCCTGGAAAATACATACACTGTCATACCGTATAATTACACGTGATCACATGTGATCCCCTTTCCCTATCCCTATCTCCTGCATATGTCTCCATGAAAAATGTGCGGTTTGTAGTGCTATAATTCGGACTAGCCCCAAGAAAGATGCAGGAATTGGACATAACTAGTGACTTTGGCCCACTCATGACCAAACCTACTGATGCGTTCTGTAAAATATGCAGCCCGATTTTTCTATTTCTTCGAGGGTTAGGGTCAAACGGTCGCCAGTAGGGTTGAGATTATTAGGGTTTATACGTTATATCGCGCAGAACCATGGAACACAATTAGCCTCCGGTAAGTGTTCCTAAAGCTTAAGTCAGTGTGAGTTCGACTAAGCTTAGATTGAGGTTGCGTTAATTCTCGACTAGTTTAATTTACTATTCTGGCCGAACCAAATCGCAAGAGCAGGCATGCAAGTAAATGAGCAAAGCACGACCGAGAAAGGTTCCTGCACACTAGACTAATATGCACGCGACAAGACATCGAGCTCGTATCAAATAAATAACGCAATCGACCGGGAGGGCCACATTCCCCGAATAGCAAACTGAACCGTTTCTTCACACCCCCCGGTTTTCCTCGGGCCTGGTTCATTTGGCGATAAGATGTCAGTTAGAGCGTAGGCATACGGCCGAGTTGTGCTGGCTCTTCTGGAGAAATCTCTCAACCGCTATCGCGATCATCTTGTGGTTAGCAGTAGCTGGTCAGCTAGCTGTAGCTAAATGTCAGCACGATGACTGCATATGTTTAAAATTACTGTCCAGTCGGGTTATAACGAAAATCCCATCTTACCATTTTCTTTCGCTATGACGAGATTTCGTCATTACGATACTCACGATTTATTTCGTACTGTAGAAATCCTTTGGTTATGGCTAGACTTTCGCTTTATCGAGTTTCATTGTAC
Organism: Babjevia anomala; assembly: GCA_030580435.1. NCBI lineage: Eukaryota > Fungi > Ascomycota > Lipomycetes > Lipomycetales > Lipomycetaceae > Babjevia > Babjevia anomala. Next base: position 33,395 of record JAKTSW010000093.1, read on the forward strand.
AAGATCCAACTGTACTTGTATGTGCCATTAATCTGTTCAGCTGAATCTTGTCTGCTTCCAACTCGAGTTCATCGGATACATTCTTGAACCAGCGATAATGCATGCTGATCTCAGCGATCTCGCCGGTTCTATGCTATGCTCATAGCTCACTGTTTACTGCTCACTGCATACAGCTTACTGCTCATGGCTCTAACGCCGTTGGCTCTTCAGTGTAGACGCGCGAACCTCAAATTCAGTCGTATAGATGTGCCGGTCTCTGCCAGACTCAGTATACCTAGGACCAGCATCTTCACTTCGACATGCTAACACTATGACTGCCTTCTGCTGAAATCCAGGTCGTAGATTCAAACATTCGGGGTTAGGGCTGACTGTCGGACCGATTGCCCGCCATTCGTCGTTCGTCCCAGGAACAAGTGACAAGTGCGGCGCACCCCATGTCATCGTTGGTATCTCGGTCCGACATCAGTCTATGAGCCACTCTATGGCTACCATCTCCGCAATTGATTGTGCACTGAAATGATCATGATGCCGGCAGTCGAAAATTCAAAAAAATATCATGGCATGAACGAAATGTATAAATACGACAGTCGAGGACCGCTGTCGCCAATTACGCATCAACCTGAAGGATATACTCATATATCACTTACGCCGCACAATGACAGTGACTAAGGAATGGTGGAAAGAAGGGATGGTCTACCAGATCTACCCGAGTAGCTATAAGGATTCCAATGGGGATGGTATTGGTGACATCCCGGGTATCATTTCTGAGCTCGACTATATTAGAGACCTCGGCATCGAGATCGTTTGGGTGTGTCCGTTCTACAAGTCGCCTGACTTTGACATGGGATACGACATCTCAGACTACCGCGACGTGAACGAAAAGTACGGCACCATTGCCGACGTCGAGGCTCTGATCCAAGGATGCCACGCTCGGGGCATGCGTATCATCTTTGATCTCGTTGTCAACCACACGTCTCACCTTCATCAATGGTTCATCGAAAGTGCTTCATCTAAAACCAACCCCAAGCACGACTGGTACATCTGGCGGCCGGCAAGATACATCGACGGCGTCCGACATCCTCCTTGCAACTGGCGCGGTTTCTTTGGTGGCAGCATCTGGGAGTGGGATGAAACATTGCAGGAATACTATTTGCATCTCTTTACAAAAGAGCAGCCAGATCTCAACTGGGAAAATGAAGAGGTCCGTCGGGCGATATACGAGGATGCTATGTGTTTCTGGCTCGACAAGGGCGCCGACGGATTTCGCATCGACACCATGAATATGTACTCCAAACACCTGGAATTCCCAGATGCGCCCGTCGTCGACATCGACACCCCGTGGCAGCAAGCCTACGAGCTCATTTGCAATGGACCCCGAATGCACGAGTTTCTACGTGAGATGAACGAACAAGTCCTAAGCAAGTATGACGCCATGACGGTTGGTGAGCTTCCTCACACCCCTGAACCAGCACACGTCCTACGCTACGTCTCAGCAGCGGCAAAACAGGTCCAGCAGGTCTTTCAGATGGATCTAGTCTTCCTCGATTTTGGTAAAGATAAGTTTTCCCCTCGCTCCTGGTCATTAACTGAATTTAAGGAGGCCCTCAACAAATGGCAGGCCTTTATAGAAGGAAACGACGGTTGGACCACCAACTTCCTGGAAAACCACGATACCGGTAGGTCTATTTCCCGTTACGGATCCGATAACCCACATGCTGCCCAGGTCACCGCAAAGATGTTGGCCATCTTTCTAAATACACTCACCGGAACAACATATCTTTATCAGGGCCAGGAAATTGGCATGGTTAACATGCCAAAGTCTTGGCCAGTTGAAGAGTACAAGGATGTTGAAAGTCTGAATTATTACAAGCAAATTGCGCAAACAACCTCCAACGATCCAGAGGCCCTCGCAGTAGCTCTCAAAGGAATGCAACTAACCGCCCGTGACCACTGTCGCCTACCATTTCAGTGGAATACTTCCGCAAATGCCGGCTTTACCACCGGAAAGCCATGGATGCGCGTTCACGACAACTACAGAGAGCTTAATGCTGAGCACCAGTCCTCAGATCCTCAAAGTGTGCTGTCTTTCTGGAAACGAATGATAAAACTTCGCAAGGAATATAAAGACCTCTTTGTATACGGTTCCTTTAAGATACTTGACTATGACAACCAGTATATCTTGACATATCTAAAGGACGCTGCGGGCAAACAGGCCCTCATCTTCCTTAACTTCACTGACAGTGAGCAATCATTTGAACTTCCTGCTCAATTTAAAGAGCAGCCGCAACTTCTGTTATCAAACTACGATGGTGAACCTAGTGAGAAACTTCGCTCTTTCGAAGGCCGAATCTACATTTGATATTATGTAATTTTTAACTCAAAGTAGCTGAATTTCAAATGCTTTCTAATGCTTTTCTATACTCATTATTTGCTATATCTCCTGTTTCTACTCTTGATACCGCAAGTCGTTGATTTACAGTGCGTTTGCAAATAGCGAGTAGAGTCTCACTTCTGCTAGCTCCAAAAATGCAAATATGATTAATATTTCAGGACTTAAAGATGACGTACAATGGCATTTTGCCCAATTTTTCATCATCTTGGTAATTGTATTCGTCATTGACTGTGCCATCAGCCAATTCAGTCTGACTACCACCAAGAGAAAATTCCGGATATTCTGATTGCCATGGTGTATAGCTCGGAATTTGGGACAGTCGTGGCGGTGAACGTTGTAGCATTTCCAATTGAACATTGTCAAGTGAGCCTGTCATTTGCTCTGAATATACTGATTCAAACGTCTTAGGGAGCGAGTAGGTAGATTCAGGATGTGACAAAATGCGATTCAGCTTTTCTTCAATTGACTCCTGGTTAGCAGAAGAAATCCCAGGGATTTTGAGAATGATGCCAGCCATCACCATAAAACTACGAATTTCTTCCTTGGAGTCCTGCTTCGACGGAAGAATAATCACATTTATAATGTCTGCAACAGTGTTCAAAAGATCTATTAACTTCTGCGTTACGCCACTTCCATTTACGGTGAGTGATCTTAGAGAAGCATGACAAATAATTGAGACCGTCTTCTTGAATACGTCGAGTGGAAACATGAGCGACATGAAATCTTTTGACGAGTTCGACCTCAACGTGTATTTAGACATGGCTATATTCCATATAATTGTCTGCAGCCAGTGACGAGTTATTACAATATCCACCTGCTGCATTTCCCACAGATTCGATATGCCGTCCGGAATATTTCTGAGCTGAAGATACTTCTCTGATATCCAACTCGGTGATACGATGTCCTTGCTTCCGCACCATACGTGTATAAATGTCTCGTCTACCTGCAAAAATGTTTTAATAATTTGGAGGAACCCATCCTGTATCTGCGAAGGTAATGACTCGTCTCTCTCAGGGAAACTGACAAGATCACTTTCTTTGAGAACAACAGGCCGAAAGCAATAAATTCCCAAAAAGCGTTCGTGTATAAACAAAACCCAATAAAGTCTCTGCCGTCGTGACCTCTCTCTGATATCAGGGACTGACACATGAGATGCGTCAAATAACTTGAGCTCTTGGCTTAAAGTTATAGCTTCGCGCAAGTAAAAGAATGCAGCCCTCCAACGTTTCATACATGAGAACACAACATGAAGAAAGTGCACCGTCATAATGGTTTTCAAATCCAGCACATCATCAAAGTTAAGAGTACCACGCAATCTTAGCGACTCCCGTAATAGCTTGTCCACTTCCTTATATGTATCCGAATGGTCTTCCGAAAGGCCTGCTGTTTGTGCCAGTGTGACCGCCGCAAATGCGCACACAAAGCTCTTATTCTGTGGAACCGTATCCATATTTGAAATTGCCTGTCGGCATTCTTCTTCAGAAACCACAGGCATGAACGGATATATAGACGAAACGTAATCTGGGAGCAGATTCTCAAAATATTGAGCGTCATGCTCCCGTACCGCCCCCCTTACTGCCGACAATTCCGAACTTGAATATGGTGATCCCGTCGACTCCAATGGTATAGACTTGCGATACATTGCTATCCTCTCTCCACGGCGGACACGAGAAGTAGCTTTCCGCAGTGGCAGATCGGCGTAACGACATACCAAGTTCAGATGACTGCATTGCTGGCATACAGGTTGGCTGTTGCACTTTACTTTCCTCTGCTTGCATGCATCGCATGCTCGTTTTATCTTATGGATTTTTGGAGCGTCCATTTACTCCTGTTCTGGACATGAGGAAGATCCAAGGTTGCCTGAAATTCTAGGTTTGGGTCCGAACACGAGATCCATTTTGAAAGTCGCAGATACATTGGCAGGGTAAACGACATGCATACAAAAATGCACACGATGTGGGGTAGCGCAGTTGAGTCGACATTAACAAATTAATGAAAGATAAAAATTCCGATTGGTAATGTATATTTTAAAACACCATGCTATTCGATCAAATGTCTATCTACCTATATGGAAGCATTCTAACGAATTACGTGCCACAAATCTGTTAATGACTTACGAACAAAGTTTTATACTATTCGTTCAGTCAATACAACATCATGCTTCTCATCTACTTCCAGCGGACGAAGGACGACCTCTCCAAACAGTGTATTGATCTCTTCCAAACTTTTGCCTTTAGTCTCGGGAAAGCAAGTACAGAATAAAACAACAAGAACTATCTCAAAAAAAATAAAAAAAAAAATAGTATTTCCATCCAACAGCGTCTAGCGCTACAGGCAACACTTGCGACAAGACTATTTGTACGCAAAAGCTGGTAAACGTGGCAATGCCTATTCCTGGTGCACGTAAGCTTGTCGGGAAGATTTCTGCCGAATAGGAAGCCCATACGCTATTAAAGCCGAGAGAAAAGCTGATTGAGAACAGAAATATGAATACAACCACAGCAATCTGGCCAGCTTTGTTGTCAGAAAAGCCGTAAAGCGCATTTAGAATCGTCGCTGTTACAAAGACAAAGGTGACGGCAGATTGAGATCCTATAAGAGCTGGAATACGATCCCATTTGTCGACATAATACGTAGATATTGCGGTACTTATAGGCCCGACTGTGCCGTATGCTGCAGCGAGAAGTAAAACGGCTATCCACTTATACCAAGAGATTTATAGATGAGGGTCTGGTAATAATTGATAACGCCACCTCCAACAAGCTGAGTACCTGTCTGAAGGACAACAGCGAGAAAAACACGCCGGCGATACGAAGGGCGGACAAAGAACTCCTTGAGATTCGTAACTTCAGTCTCCTTCTCAAACACAATTTGATCTTTCATGTCGCTAAACTCTAAGCTAAAGGAATCTTTGTTCATTTCACTGGGATAGTAATACAGGTTTTTGCAAACTTGCCAAGCCTCGTCAAACCGACCTCGCTCAATCAACCATCTAGGAGAATTCGGCATGAAAGGCACAGCAATTACTAGTATTATTGCTGGAACCATCTGCATACCGAATGGTACTCTAATTTGGACCTGAGTGCCTTCGACCCAATAGAATGTGAATCCGACCCAATTCGAAATCGCATAACCAAATGAAATAGCAGCTGAATGTAGTCCGACCATGAAGCCTCGACGAAGTGGCCTCGCAATTTCTGACTGGTAGAGAGGAATTGAACCAAAAAAGCTGCCTATTGCCAGTCCAGTGATGGTTCTGCCGACAATCAGCATTGAAACATTGACAGATGAGGTTTGCAGTAATGTTCCTATAAAAGCAACAACTGCTCCAACGTGAATAGTCCATTTTCTGCCAATCAAATCACCAAAGTAACCTGTGTAGATGCAACCAATAGCTGCTCCCCCGCGTAGCATGAGACAATTCCACCTAGAAGTGCACCTGAAGTTTTGTTGCAGTATTCATTAAATTGCGGCAAAGCTATGATTGTTGTGAGCAAACCAGAATCAAAGCCAAACATTAAAGAGCCTGACGCCAGCAAGGCCGCCCTTCGTGCAATGGCAAAGAAAGCTGAAAGCCAGTCCAAAGCTTTTGGGGAAATCTAATTTATATAAACTTCAGAATTTGCGGAAAGCCATTGACATTTGCGAAGAAAAACTATATCGCGGGAATTGCAGACTTAGGAGGACCCACCACCATAATAAATAACACCTCTCCTGCGCATGTCGTCTGGTATCTACTCAATCTCATGATGAAATTGGAGTTGAGTTTGCTCGTTAGCTTGTGTACACGATAAGTTTTTGAGAATCGTTTTATGTTAGTAATGTTGAGGGATGCTTGGTTGTCGGCCCGAGTAAATTAAGTTCGAGAACTACGTTCATTTCGTTATATATAATATATTACCCTCCTTACTCGATATATAACCATAAACACTTCCATTTATTTAGCGACTTTAAGACGCTGTTCTGTTTCTACAAACCCGTGTCGACGATACAGTGAGGCCGAGACAAAAGTTCAGTGAATGATTCAATTGTGAATCGCTCCATCCGGTCGAGTATCGCTCGTCCATTTTTACAGATTTTTTGGTTATATCGAATATCGTTATATCGAGATTTGACTGTATACGGAGACACGCTCAGATAGATTATTGCCTTCCCATCACGATCGAAAAAAACATATACTCTAATGCAAAAAAAAGTCTGTCAGCTTCCATGTTCAATTCCGCAAATTTCATATATGGAAGATTATCTACATGCAGAGGCCGTAGGCTGTAGACGAATGATAAGACTATGTAATAGAGAAATGTAGTTTTATTTTAGTATTCCATGCAAATAAATGAATAGTACGTATTCAAAAAAACATTTAAAATGGACAAACAACGCGACTTAGCACATCAAGGCTTTTGTATGTCTCTCGTATATTGGAGAGGTAAACGAAAAATAAACGAAAAAAGGAAACAAGTAGAGGAGATATCTAGAACATAAACCATACCATCAGTCAATAAGTTCATTGGTCTAATCAATATATCATGCATTCAGACAAAATGACACATAAAAATGTCATCCATACATCTAATTCATGAAGCTGATTTACAGAACATCAACCCCTCGCAATAAAATTTGAACAAGACAAATGAGCACAAACATCTCCAGCGCGGTCATAATGTAGTAATACATTGTCTAAATGGGATATTAAAATGATGATACCAAATTTACACAACATATGATGACCTTCATTTGCATATTGAGGAAAAGAAGGAAATGATATATATCACCTCTTTCCTCATGCAATGATCAAGCATTTTAACGTCTTCCAGGAGGAACATATCGTCCTGAGGTAGTCGATGATGCAGGAGGATTCTGCCTTTGTCGAGGTGGTGGTGAAGGCATTCGTTCTGTTCCACGTTCTGAAGCTCCAGCTCCACTCCTCCATCTTCCCTGCGGAACCCACTTACCACCTGCCGAAGGCGGGGCGTCCGATCCAGATCCAGAACGATTTAGCGGCGTGCTCGTTGGATCATCCGAAGAAGACATACGACCCATTCGGCGCTCGTGCATCTTCCGCTCAGCCTCCAGTTCTCGCTGTCGCTGTGTTTCGGCCTGCTTCTCGAGCTGACTTCTGTGCTCCTCGCGAGCACGTTTCTCTTCTTCGAGCTTGGCTCGCTGCTCTTCTTCCTTCTGGTTCTTTTCCTGCTGTGCTCGTTCGGCAAGCTCTTCACGTCGCTGAGCCTCCAGAGCCTCTTGCCTCTCTCTCTCGCACTGAGCTTTATACTCTTGACGTCTATGCTCTTTTGCGGCCTCTAATGCGGCAGCAGCCTGAGCGCGCAGATGATCGAAATGCTCCTTGCGACGCTTTTCAATATCTCCTCTGTAAGCCTCGTAGTCTGGGACAATACGCAAAAGCCTTTTCTTCAGTAAGACACGCTCTTCGTGGAGCACCTTGGCAGCCTCTAGCTGGGCTTCTCTGCGAGTAGAGTGCAGCTTCAAGTCTAACTCCTTTTGCTTCTCGTAGTCATGTGCCAGCAATGGAATTTCCACCTTGCGATACGCACGCTCCAAATGGTCCATTCGTTTGCCCGTGATGCGCAGACGCTCGCTCAGATCTCGAGACTCCTTAACAAACTGTTCTAACTGGACCTCACGCAGCTTGGCGGCATCCATAGACTCGATATCCTGGATTTCGTCGATCTTGATACCCTTCAACTTCATCTCGTCTGTGAGCCTCTTCTTCTCTTGTTCTTGGATCAACTCGTCCTCCCTCTTTAACCTCTCTTGATCTCTCTTTCGCTGTTCTTCGGCGAGACGCTTCTGCTCGGCAGCTTGTTCAGCAACCTGCTTGGCGGCACGTTTCTTTGACTCGTCCTTCTCCTTTTCAGCAAGAATTTCCTTGGCCTTGTTCTCTCTTTCTTCAATTATAGCTTTTCTTGAAATGATTTCGCGGTGCTCCTCCTCAGCGCCAGCAATCGCTCTCTCAATAGCCAGTCGCTTGGCCGACCTGCGCGCCTCCTTGTACTCTTCATCGACAATGTTGATAGTGGTGAACAGGGCCTTGCCAACTCTGGAAAGCTCTGTTCGCACAATCTCCATTGGCGTGGGTTGCAAATGCACAGCACTCTCGTTGGCAGCCTTAGAAGACGAGTAAATGTCACTCTCGAAAGTCAAGGACTGATCGGCATGATTGACCTTGATGAACAGCTCACCCTTCTTGCATCCATTCATTATGAACTTCTCAATGGTTGCAGAGCTAACCTCAAAAGGAGGAGGAAAGTTCACGAGGCCGATAACAAAGTCAAGCTTGACGGTCTCGTAAACCTGTGAGAGCTGCTGGAACAGCCGAGTGAGAATAACTTGGTGCAACGGCTGAACGTATCTAGCAAGCTCGGGATCCTTTGCGATCTCGGAAATGATAGGGAATATCTTCTCGCAAATGCTAAGAGGGTGGAAATCAACTTCCAAAATGGTATAGAGATCCTTGATCTCTGATCGAACACGGTTGAGAACACCCCTGTTCAACTATAACAAGTTAATATATAGTTCAATGTTAGTGATAAATAAGACTTACAGCTTCTTTCAAAAGAGAGGCCCGTGTAGGCGCTTTGATCAGGCCCAACAGGCCCGTGAGACGAGTATTCTTATGCTTGGACTCGTCGACCTCGTACATTCCAGTTCTGAATCTGGAGGTGCTGATTACCGGGATAGCAAGGGCAGAGAGTAGAACAAAAGAAGCCAACTTTCCGAGCTCGGCCTCGGATATGTTCTTAGTCTGCAGACGCAAGTTGTAGTATCTTCCGTATGCAGCCGCATGGAACAAATAGTTGTCACTGACCAAAAAGATCTTTGTCAGATTCTCATAGTAGTTGGCCATCATGGACGGTTTTGGGGGCCTCTTTGACACGGTCAACAAGGTATGGTTATCTTCGACCGAACGGAAAGCCTCTTGCCAGAGCTCAAGCTCGACGGCGACATTGAGCTGGGCGAATCGAGTGTCGAGGTGTCTCTGCAAGGTATCAGGGTCGTTGAGGTTGATGGCGTGCGCCTGCGATGAGTACTTCGCGGCGCTTTGAAGATGATTTCTTAACAGCTCGCACAGTCTACGAAACTCTGTCTTTCGGGAGTATTTCTGGCAAAACTGGAAAGCCTGTGTGGCAGTACTCTGGTACATAACCTCGAGACGATCGTTGTTTCGGAGAATCTCGAGAACTGTTCGGTAAGCTTCCCAGAGGAACTTGAGCCAAGGTGTTACAACGGCGCGGTCGGTACGGTCCTTGGACTGCTCGGTCGAGACGGTGGAGAGCATGATCGACTCCGGAGTCTCGCTGGCCTCCAGATCGTCAACAACATCAAGCGAAATCTTCTCAGCCTGTGCCTGGGCCTCTGTGACCTTGTCCTTCGAGAGATTAATGAATCTCTTCAACACCACCTATTTGCAAGTTAGTATTCGACTTCTAGATTCGGGAAGACTAAGACCTACCTCGATACTGCCAACAGACGTGTTCTGGGTGGCGTTCTTGTAATTGTAAAGACCCTCCTTTGCCAATTTGCCTTTACGAAGCTGCACACAGAGCTCAATAAAACGCAACATGATCGCCTCCAACGAGGCAACGGAGGTATTTCGCGTGCGCTTCGATGTAATGATCTCATGCAGTAACTGCAACGCATCATTGGTTTGGCCAACGGCAATGAGTTCTTCGGCACGCTGCAGAAAGATTCATTAGTCTACTGCACAGTGTTCGGGTTTCAACCAAAAATTGTAATCGCAGAAAAAGCCGTAAAGACATACCTTGAGCACGTTTTCTGGTCTAACGTGAGGAGCCATGATGGATGTAAGTTTAGTAGTGAATGGACGAATCAAAGAATCAACTACAGCTTCCGCAAATAGGGGCTTCTTGAATAATGGACACGATACTAAATCTATCTGATGCAGGTACTGGATCGTTGTCCAGGACTGGATAGATAGGGGAAGTGGTGAAGACAGTAAAAGATTCCTCTGTGATTCTAACGGTGCTTTTTTTCACAATTTTTTTGCTGGCAGAGATCCAAAATTTTTTGTTGGTGTCTGCATGCGCGGAGACGCTCTTGTACAGTTGCACTATATGCGTGGAGAAATCATACATATGTGCCACAATGCAACTTCTACGCTTATGGACTGATACGGGATAGTTTGCTATGCATATGCAAACTGGATTACCCGGATATTAGAGATGCTCTCCTTAGTGGACGAACAAAGCACTTCCCTATCAACCTGCCCTTTTAGTATTTTCTCGCCGCATATCTAGATATATTATTTCATTGCCAGTGCCTTTTGAGATCACTCGCAGAATATATGCGCAGAATAGGGCCTATTGCGGTGTTTCAGTTGTTCTGAAGCTTAGGTGGTCAACTTGTGTGGGTGAGAGGCAGATTAATTTAATTTAATATAAGGTATAATACTAACCCTTTAGGCTTTGCTCCTTTTTCGTCTTAAACCTCCTTTCCAGGAATTTCCAAGAGTTCTACACTCTACGTTACTTTCTGAATTGCTACTGCCGACATGGTCACTGTAGCATCCGCCGGCGCTGTCCGGGAAAAGAAACAGTCGATGGCGGAGCTGAAGCTGAAGCGGCTGAACGATCTGACAATGCGTTTGACCGAAGATTACAACCGGCCGCGGGTCAAGGTGTCTGAGGCCTGCCAATCGTGAGTTTTTTTCTGGCACTTCTGTCACTGTGATGTACAGATGTTAACGATATAGGATTATTCAGTATACAAAGAACACGAAGGACTTTTTAGTGCCCAGCGTGTGGGGATCGATCGACAAGTCTGAGGATCCGTACAATCCACCATCAACTTCTGCATGCTGTTGTGTTGTCATGTAGCCATAGAGGTAGAGGCAGCAAGTGTTTATGTCAGGACATGATATGGCTCAGCATGATACATAATTGTTTTTTGGTGTTGGTTGTGTATTCTAGTGTTATTCAGTGTCTAATTATCTCGAACTATGTTTAAATGAGCGTTGTGCTCCAGACTCGCCACTATAAGATCGTGAAATCAAGTTGACTCTGTTTAGTAGTCTTTCCAGAAAGACTGTTGAATTATATATTGTGGCAAGCGAAATCTGTCGCACCAGATCGTAAACCGCACGATAACGCATATCGCGAAATAGTATACACGTAGATGGCCCTTCCAATGCGGAGAATCGCTGCCTGTAGGCTCTGCCATTGCCAGACATTATCTAGCATGAGGCTTGTGCCCAAAGCCTGATCTGCTTAGCAATGAAATAGAGTCACGGCGGTTGAATCATACGAGATGCGACATGCTACGAAAATGCGAAGGTTGATGTAGATATACGGATCTTGTTGGCCGCAGACCAGCCAATCGGTTTTGGCACTGCTATTGGCTGTTAATAGTAAGAATAGCCAGCGCCATGGATGACACTATATCAATTTAGACATCAGTTTCGGGGTCAAGTAGAGTATCTACAATCACGACAGCGGTTTTCGTTCGCCTTTGCGGAGCGCGAACTGTCGGGATTGTCGTTTGTTTAGTTGAAGGCTAGCTGCGGGGTTCGGTTCACTCTTGTCTGATCTGGCACATTAGTCGCACTCCCACCATGGCTGCTCTTTCAAGGGTCTATTGCTAATGTGCCATATCTTGCGGTAGCCTCTGTGCCTCACACCGGCATCGATTGGATGGTCTCGAGTCTTCAATCGTTCTCCGGCAGCTTGTCGCAGCATATCCCATCCTGAAGCATGAGCATGCATAAGGAAACGCGGTACCAGATATACGGTGCCAAGTTATACTGTGCAGGAAGCTGACGTGCTTCTGACGTTATACTTTGCTGGCGATGCGAAGCAGGGGAACCCGCGCGAAAACGCTCACGCGAGCCTGGGTTTGTAACCTGCACGAAAACCTGTGACCACTCGCATGTTGCCGTCAGTATCGATATCGATACGTGGCAACTAGCAAGCATAGTCAGGACCGCACAAGGCCACATAAATCCATCTAGATCAATTTGACCAACTTGACCAACTTGGTTCGCTAAGAACGTAGATTGGGGGCAGTTCGTCAAGTGGCATAATCGTCAATTGTTGTTACTGAGATGCAATCGCAAAATGGTAGTCAGCCTGTAGTCAGCAACACTTGGTGATAAATTGTCGGTGATATCTCCGCCTCAGATTAGCGAATGGTCCCATATTTCCTAGCACATTCCCTTTTGTGCCGGTCTACCATCCACGGATCGGACCTGAATCTAGCTCGAAAGAGGGGTTTGCGCGCCAGTCAGTTGACACGGCAACATGCGAGCTTGAAGCCGGCCGATTATCTTACAGAAGGCCGTTCGCCCTTCTGCCAGCAGACCGAGGTCGTCGTCTTGAGCTCGGCAAGCTCGAGTGAACATTTCCCCGCCGATGGCTGATAAAGGCTATCCCACGTCAGCCCACTGGTCTCTGTGACGACACAAAGTCTATTCAGATCGTCACTGTTTCGCTCGACGTGATGGATTTCAGGTCCATGATATAATCTGGGTCCGCGCAAAGAGTGTTGGCAACGCCCGTTGGTGGCGGCAACTGCCGCTCTTGACAGGCTGCAATAAAATACTGGTGTTCGCCAGCGTCCTGGGTGCCTTGCTACCCCTGATCAGATGCGAAAACTCCCGAAGTGGGGAACTGAACTCCCATTCGCTGAGAGAGCCGACCCTGCCAGCTGCTACGCTATTTCGGCCGCTTTGGACGTCCATCTGCAAAACTACAGCACGGCGCATGGAAGCACGTCTCGGCCGCAGGTGCGGATTCTTTTGCTTGTTTTGCCTGTACAAAGCCTCGATCAGTGCGCGGAGTAGGCGTTTAGGATTGCATAGCAGGCTAGCAGGTATAGCCCAATCTCTAGACAAGCCTTCCCCGCATGTCGACCGAGCTACGGAAGACCGGCCGTGGGGGGAGGGTGATTCAAGCAGAACATGCAGCCCTTCCGGGATAATAACCGCTAGTCAAGAGGTATGGTTGTGGCTGTTGTGGCTGTTGTGGCTATTTCGATTAGCCGGGACAAAAACGCGGAGTGAAAACAACGGGTATTGTGTCCTTCCCAAAACAGCCAAAGGCCACCGTGGCAACCCCACACGGATTAATATTTTTCCCCCAATCACACAGGTAGCGCAGCGATAGGTTCCAGGCTGTTCTTTGGTGGTCTGCAAGAACTGTGCGGTCCGGTTGCGGTACAGGCGTCTGCCTCCGGACTCGGTGCAGGGCCCGACTGGGTCAAAGGCAAGAAGCAATCCTCGGCTCAAGGTCAATGGCAAGGCTCAGCTCAAGCGACTGAAGGTCAAGGCTACGTTTAACGGCGAGATCGAGGACGGACTCGGTCCTCCGAGTTGCGTAGTGGAATCTTGTTTTCCGTCGGATATGCACCCTTTTTGTGGCTGAGAGATGTGGCTGCCAGACTTGACCCCATTCGCCTGGATCCGTAGTATCCGTGTTATCGCCGGAGTATTCGCCGGCGGATAGCTGTTTCTTTGCCGGAAATGGCCCGCGCAGTACCATCTATAACCGACGCTGCCATGGGCAGTATTCCTACTCCAGGCACTGGGTCTCTAGCTCTATCTCTGAAGTCCACTGGATCATCCGCTCACTGCTGGAAGATAGTCAGGCACCCACACGCAAGGCAATGAAATGCTGATGCTGCTTAAGGTTCGGTAAAAATGTAAATCCGTGTGACAGCGGAGTCACTAGTTGTCTTGTATCAGCCATTTAGTGGACTTATGAGCACAAATACCGTACTTGGCCTAGCAGTAAGAGCGAACGAACTGCTAAAAGCTTACTTTCTGAGATCCCGTGGCCATTGCCGCCCATGGCTTAGAGCTAGCGCTGTATACGGCTTCGCCTGGCTGCTTACTGTTCTATCTTTGTTGCTGCTGTGGATACTCTGCTTCTGATACTGCTACTGCTACGACCGATACTGCTACTGCTACTGTCTTTGTTTTTTCAGGGCAGTTACTGTCACGGTAGCTATTGCTACTGTATTTTTCCTTTTGCCGCTTCGTATTGCAGATGTATATTAGTGAATAAACTGTTGCTTTTTACAAAATTAGCGATTAAGTGTCTGCTGATATTCTCATGGAAAGCCAAACATAGGAGTCAACACTCTCCGAGACCAGTTAGACGGTGCTCCTAATTAGCGCGAATACCAAGTATAGGAAAATGCGGGGGAAACGCGCGAAACTCGAAACTCTCCGCCCAAACTCCGCTCTAAAACCCATTGCTACACCGTCAAGTACGAAGAGACTCGACGAATTCGAGAGGGCTGAAATAAGAAGTGAAATGGGGTGCAGACCGATCTCAGCGCCCATTCCGTTCCCTTTCAGCTGTATTCTTCGCTCAATTTTAATTCTCTGCTCAATTCTGCTCGATTCTCTGCTCTATATTGAGTCATGTGTTTAATTGCCATGCCAAAAGCCACTGCACTGCCAATTCTGTTGCCAATAATACTAATGCCAATGCCAACGCAATTGCTCCACTGCAATGTCAGATATCAATTGCAATGTCAATATCAGAGCCACCATTGTAAGATAAGATAAGACCGCACTCGACAAGACTCGTGACCTACAGTGTACCTCCAGCCTGACCATAACTCTGCCTGCATTTAGCAGGGTTAGCGGAGAATCTGCCGCGGGGAACTACAAAAATCAAACGGCGTAAAGTCTATCTTATTTGTCGCGATCCTACTCCCGAAAGGTGTGTCGCACTATGCCCGATGCCTTAAACCTCGTAAGGGCTCCATGCTTGCCGGGCCTTAGCAGCTGCCAATGGTCTAACGGATCGCGCGGTTGCGATTTGCTAGTAGTTGCGTGGCCGCAAAACACGTGCCGCCGGACGTTTAACCCGATTTATTTTCGCTGACTATATTGTGGGTATGTGTCGGCATGCCGATGTCGAGTCCCGGACACGGTTAGTTTACGGGACACAGTACCAGCGAAGTTCCCCATCCTGCGCCTCCCGTATCTTCTCCTCATTTTTTTTCCCTTTTTTTTCTTTTTCCCTTTTTTCTCAGCTTTTTTCTGTCTCTTCCATCACTTGAGCCGGTTTTTAACAAACAATCACAAGTAAACGGGGTATATAAGATCCCCTTTTTCCCCAGCTGCAAATTCGGTTTTTTTTCTTTTTTCTCCTCTTTTCTTTTTCTTTTCTCTGTTTCCCCACAGTTTGCATACCTTTCATGCGCAAGACTGTTTCTGTCTCTGCCATTGCAGACCTTGTTAATTCTCCATCGCCACCGTCGTCTACAGATCCTCCCGAATCCGCGTTGTCGTCATCGAACCAGCAGAATATGGCATCTGTTGTTGTCATGTCGTCTACAGCCCAGTCGGTGTCCGCGAAAGAGCAGTCGAACGAGCTGCCGCGGCCGTATAAGTGCCCTATGTGTGAAAAGGCGTTCCACCGTCTAGAGCACCAGACCCGTCACATCCGGACGCATACCGGCGAGAAACCGCACGCCTGTACGTTCTCTGGCTGCTCTAAACGGTTCTCGCGATCCGACGAGCTGACGCGGCATTCACGCATCCACACGAACTCGAACCCGCGCCGAAACTATAAGGGTCACCAATCGCAGCCGCAGATTCCGCAGCAGTCACAGCCTGCCGGCCAAGTCGCTCAACAGCAACAGCAGCAGCTCCAGTCTTTAATCGCGGATCAGGAAAATATGCTGCCTCCAATGCCGAGGTCGATGTTCTCAAAATCTGCCCCGACGTCCAAGGTGACGTCGCCAAACGTCTCGCCACCTCACTTTCACGCGCAGTTAGCGCTACCTCGCGAGCCGTACGCATATTCTAGTGGCCCTTCAACGCCGATCTCGTTCGATATGCACATGCTGGCTACCGCCGCATCACAGCAGCTCGAACGAGAGAGCTCATCTGGCGCCAGCACGCCATCGCACTACCAACCCACTGCACACCATGTGCACCGGTTCGGTGGTTTATTGCAGAGTGGATTGGCACCGTTGACACCATATAATGCGTTCCAATCTGGTTCCGGAGGCAGTTCGTTGTTGTCACGGTCACATTTACATGACGATGATTCCATGTTCCAGCCCCGTCAGTCGAAGCGCTCCAGACCAAACTCGCCGGTGTCGACCGCTCCTTCCTCTCCTGCTTTTTCTTCTTCAGGCTCGCCTACACCAGACCACACACCTCTGGCAACTCCCGCGCACTCGCCAAGACTCCATCCCAGAGAGCTTGAGATTTTGCAGGGAGTGCAGCTGCCGTCTATTAGATCTCTCTCGCTGCGGCACATGCCGCCTCCTTTGGTACCGATGGAGATCGAGCCCACGTTATTGTCTACGGGTACCGCTACGTCGGCTTCTACTTCTGTCGCCAATGGAGGCGTTACTCTAGCAGTTCCCGGAATGGTGAAGAACAACTTTGAAATGTTTGAGCAAAATCACTCAGGCGCACGAACCTTGCCTCCGCCTCGAGTCGCTGTATCTGACCTGATCCACGGTGGGCCATCCTCTGGTACCGGGTCATCCAGCAATATGGAAACTATATTATAAGCAGTCTTGTCGAAAGTCTGCTTTGTATTTTGCTACAGACTGGAGCGTGTAAATATTAAATATAGAACTGGATGTGTAATTTTAGGACTGGGATAGATGGATCGTATACTTTTTTTTATTTATTTTCTTTTATATTACTACGCGCAAGTTTGCTTCAATAACAGATTAATAACTATTATTTTACTTTGTTTGCTATCTGATTATTTATTTATGGGCAAAAAACTGTCTACTAAATACTTATATATATACTTGTCGATATACCTCCAGGATTTGATTTTTTTTCCAAATTTCTTTTTTTTTTTTTTTTTTTTTTTTTTTTTTTTTTGTTATAGAGCATTTAATAAACTGGATTTTTAATTTTTTTTTTTTCCACTTTTTTATTTTTTAAAACCATTTTTTTTTTTTTTATTATATACAAAACACTTTTTGCATTTTGTTTATTCTCCTTTTCCTTTTTTATTCCTTTTGTCTTAGTCTCGACTATTTTGTTTCTTTCAAAATTGTACCCGCGCCC
>JAKTSW010000094.1:0-47718 GCA_030580435.1 Babjevia anomala
GTCTTCTGATAGTCATTCGGTAACTATTAGTCAATGTCTCTGCGGACCCTTTCTTCATCTTGTATTCCGTTAATAAGAGAAGGCACTCTCGAAAGAAGTTGCTGTTGACGTATTTCCATGAATTGAGGGTGTCTGACCCCTTTACATTCGAATCCATTGATGAGATGCTACTGCTGCCATCGTCGCTAGACAGGTATTCGTCCGCGTTCTGCTCTTCCTCAAGCTTTTGCAGCAGAACGTCCTTAGCGAGAAAGTATCCAGCAGTAGTGATCTGGTGGACTCGTTCCACTAGATCATTAATGCGTTCACAGTCTGAATCTGTGAACACACTATGTAGTCGGCAGCAAATGGCGGAATAGCCTTCAGTATTTGTTAAGCTCATGATGGCTGATTTGGTACTCCAAGACTGGGATTATCCAGTCCTTTATAGACTTCAACATGCTGATTTCTAAGACATTCTGATGAGAAGTTTGCAGCGTCGTTGGTGCGACCTAGCGGTTGGTAGTGGTTTGAAACCTGCCTGTTGAGGCGATTATTTGCAGATATATTAAGATATTTACTTGTTTTGGGGTTGATGGATGTAACAATGGCAATATTGAAGGTTTGATCTGTCAAACAAGTGGATTAGAGGTGTAACTTGAGCGTATGCCTTCATGAAACGGGGTAAGGGTTGATGTCGCATTGGCTCAACGATAATCTACATTCGCTTTACTCATCAAATCGTATGGTTCACTGACATGTTTGGTCTGAACTTCTGTGTCGGGCTCTGTATTGTTGACACCGGTTTGTTTCTACACGAGAGCGAAGGTTAGATAAATCGGTGTTTATGATTAGATATCGAGTAAGGAGGGTAATACGACCAACTGTCGATATAATGATACTCGATATAACGAAAAAACTCTAAAAATGGACCACGATTTCTCCAAAAGAAACGCTCAATGACTCTGATGTCACTATCATAGAATCTAAAAGCAATCGTGTTGCCATATTGCGACGGCAGATCAATGTTTCAGCAGGATCCGCCACGTGATTAAATAAATTGGGAAATATCGGAAAAGCCTTTTTCCTGTAGTTGTGCGGGATTATTCGCGGGATCGGAAAAGTGCTATCAACCTTCGAGTCACTGGGGACGCGGAAGACACGGCAACAGCACTCTTGGAATAGCCGCAGCGGAAAAAACAAATGCGGGAATTGAGCTTGCCTCTAAATGCCCGCTCTACTTTGTGTGGTTGCAATCCGAAGCTACACATAAAGTCATCCCGCAGATGTAACTGTTGTGGGGAAGTTGGGAGAGAAGCGGGATGGCAACTTGGAAACTCAGCGTGAATCGTGGGGGGGCAATTGCATACTGGGATTACGCTACGAACAAAGATAGCTTACGTCAAGAGAAGAATAGTAAAGCGTATGACTCGAAATAATTTCACACTTTGCTAGTGCGAGGAGAGTAGTCTTAAAACCATTTAAATAGGGAGGTCCTGCTTTATATGCGCAATCACACGATACACAAATATATATTCAATACCTGTGCAATTGTTTTGCTGATCTCCCGATATCTATCGATTCACTCGTAAATAACGTGATAATGCCATTGATCACCAACATCGAGTATTTTAGAGTACCTCCTCGTTGGCTGTATGTCAAGGTTACCGCAGAGGATGGATCCTATGGTTGGGGTGAGGCTTCTCTCGAGGGTCATTCTGAGGCCGTTGAAGGCGCTCTCGACGAGTTTAAAGAGCGTTTTATAGGATTCGAGGCAAAGTATGTTGGCGCAGCAGATAGGATCTATTTTGGATTTTTCATATTCTGATAGATATTATAGCGACATTGAGCAAATATGGCAAAGTGTCTGGAGACTTGGCTTCTATCGTGGTGGCCCGGTGTTCCAATCGGCTCTTTCTGGGATCGATATTGCTCTCTGGGATCTGAAAGGTAACTTTTTTAGATTTTCAATTGAGCGACGCCATGCTGAACATTTTTAGGTCGAAGACTCGGCGTACCTATATATGATCTTCTGGGTGGAAAGGTCCGCAACAAAGTAAAGGTTTACGCCTGGATTGGAGGTAACCGACCTGATGATGTCAAACTTCAAGCGTATGTCTATCAGGTCTCCAAATTAGTGAAATTAGCTAACTGTATGTCTAGAGAGGCACGGAGAGCCCAGGGATTTACGGCTGTCAAAATGAATGCAACTGGAGATATCGGTTGGCTCGACACACCTGCTTCGCTTGACTCTGCCGCCGAGCGACTGGCTACAGTAAAAGCTCTTGGCATGGATGCTGGAATGGATTTCCATGGGCGAATTCACAAGCCGATGGCTAAACAGCTCGCTAAGTTATTGGAGCCACATAGGCCTATGTTTATCGAAGAACCTCTCCTTTCAGAGCATGCCGAGGGCATTGAAGAACTATCACATCTTACATCAATTCCAATTGCTCTTGGTGAGCGTCTTTATTCACGTTGGGATGTCAAAAAATTTTTATCTACTCATGGCGCTTGCATAGACATTTGTCAGCCAGATATTGCACATGTCGGTGGCATTTCGGAAATCAGAAGAATAGCGGCTATGTGCGAAGCCTATGATGTCGCCATCGCGCCCCATTGCCCTCTGGGGTCGATTGCGTTGGCAGCCAACTTTCAGATTGCAGCTTGCACTCCCAATCATGTTATTCAGGAGATGTCGATTGGTATTCACTACAATATCGAATCAGGAGATGAAGATATTGGAACTTATGTTATCAACCAGGATGTCTTTGATGTCAAAGAGGGCTATGTCGTTGTACCAACCGGTCCCGGTCTAGGTATCGAGGTTGATGAGGCCAAGGTCAGAGAACTGAGTAAGAACGCTAAATCATGGCGGTCAGGTGGCTTTACTGGTCCTGATGGTTCTCTCAGAGAGTGGTAATTCATATCTTGTAAAGTAAAAGATCGATGTAATAAATCTTTTTTCTGAATATTCTACATCTTCATCATATCATACATAATCCAAGCGTAATTATAAAATCTGTAATCACATTATAATACAAGCTCACACTTTCAGTCAAGCGCTGGTCGAAGTAACAAAATTTGGAAAAGTACATCTAGTTTATACCATTTAAAGGACTATCTATTATATTGATCAACGAGTACGTGATAAACTCATACAAAATCCAAAGATATTATCATTGAGCAACAATCTCTTCAAAAGAGTTCCCAATGAAATCCATAACCTATAATAGTTAGCACAAGATTATATGGAAAATGAGACAAAGCTAGTACTAAAATCCAAGCGTACCAAATTATCGAACTTTTCCCAACTAGTCAAATCAGCAATTACGGAAAATAAATTGTTTTCCAAGCCTGCCTCAATGCCATCAATAGCATCAACTAAATTAGCATCAGTAGATGCTCTCAGTGTCGGCGTCTCACCAATTTGAGACCGTACAGATAACTGCTCTAACTGGATTGGATTATGATTCTGCAACGGCTGAGCTGAATGAAACATCTGCTGTTGATGGTGCTGCTGCTGCTGAATATGAGTCTGGTTAATCTGCTGCGTAGCCTCAAGACGAAACTCTTCCAAAATAGCCTCATATCGTTGCGCCAAAGAATTACCTTTAGCAGCGACTCCAATTTGCCGCTGGCATTTCTCAGCTGCTTTAAAATACTTTTTCCACTTCTCCGGATTATCCAATCTTCGGCGGATTGTGTAGACGTATAGAACTATTACTGAACAAAATGCGACATATTGTGTAAACCACAGGGCAGGATATATTTGATTGCCATCATTAAGATCGTCGATTATGTCTACTGAAAGCATTGCGGCATATAAGCACTCTTGGATACCATCTTCTGCTATCTCATCTGCTCTTCTCGGCTCCTTTCCAGTAAGCGGACTGTTTACAGTGAGACTAGCAAAATCACTGAGAAGAAATGGACGATTGGCGAGAATGAGGCAATGTGAATAGGCCAAGGTCAACATTCTACTCTGACGCTGCAATAAAGGAATCAAGAGCGATGGCTGAATACGTGTAGGATCGAGAAATGCAGGGAGATTATCACGCCAGGCCTTGAGATTCGCTGTATGTTGCTGAGCTAACTTCATGACCTGAATTTTGCTTACGTTACCTAGACTGTAAAGATCACGGAGTATGGCACTCAATTGGCGAACCAAGCTAAAATCGTCAGTGTCAAAAAAGAAGTTTACTCGAAGGGATTGTTGACTTACTTAGAATGGAGTATGGGAGCATGCATTAACGAATTCATGGTCTTTGAGCCAGAAACTCTCATTTCTTTGCATAACAAATCTTCATCATTCACAAGAAGTGGCAGCTCCTATTATCAAATCATTAGTATGATCTACAAATTGAATTGAAGGAAAAGAATAAGAGCACCTGATCGATATCGTCGTCATGAAAAATGCTAGGCCGGCCAAGAACAGCACTGAGATATTTATCTAAGTTGTACGCACTCCAAAAGACACGCTTGCGACATTCTTGCTCTATGTAATCAATATTCCCATTCATGTTCTGATGTTTTTGGCGTCGGTGTAGACCAAGAGCATGGATGAGGTGAGCGATAGTCCCAAAGAGACTTCTGCAATGATTGATGCGGGAGCATGACAACAGATAGAAGCACTGACAGAGCCGTGCTTGCACACTTGTCAATCTGGGCCGGCCGATCTCCAAGCCCAGCTGCCTCTCGGCCGCGTTGAAATAAAGGGCGCTGTTGTCTTTGTACTCTTTATTTTTGTAAAACATGGGATATTTTTTTGCCTGTGCAAATATCAGGATCAAGATGGCATTCTTTTCGCGTGCACCTTCATTGAAATCAACATCATCGAAATTCTCATAAAACTCCTCCAACCATTCTTCGACAGTTGGTTGATGGAGAAAGCGATATGTTGGCATGGCGTATGCAAAGTAAAAATCAAGAAACGCGCGAGCTTCTACTTTTGGAGGCAAGATGAAAAATGACGAGTTACTATCAGGTAGAGCCGGATCGCCAAATGTGAGAATAGACGAAGACGAATTGTGAACGTTGATATCGTGTAGTCGCTTATGAACACGAATCAGGAAAGATATGCCAGAGGAGGAACCGACATATTGACCTTGGGAATCCAATTGTAGCTCTGGAGAGTATTTTGACGAATATCCATGGCTGCGACGAGGACTCGGAGGCAAAACCAGCGTACTCTCACTGTCTCCAGTGCTCGCGGCGCTTTCGAGCTCGTCATTCGGTTGGATGACCACGTCCAGCTCCTGATCTTCTCTGCTCTCTTGGACATATTCTTCCGCATCAGCATCGAACGCAAGCCTAATGCTGTTTTTCCGCTTCCTGTTGCTATTTGCAGACATTGTGTCTTCCGCATTCTGAGCTGGTATTAGCCGAGTAACAGGCGTTGATGCCTCATCGCTTCCAGACACCGACGGATTCTGGCCTGCAACTTCTGATGGCGACCGTCTGTTCAGAAGTGGATCCACACATAGGATGGAATCTCTTCGTGCCAGATCAATAACTCCAGGCGCTAAAGCAGCAATTGCATTCACTGCGGTCGCATTTTCGTTTACCGGTTGCTGTGCCGGCTGATCTACACCAGACCACTCTGGCGACGGGGGCCGACCTCGATGATACTCTGCCGTAAAGTCGCACGTCAACTGCAGCTGCACGCATCTCACGCACGGACGAGTACCTGAGCAACGAGTCTTCTTCCTCTTGCAATGATCGCAAGCCCGCGATACCCGCTGCCGCTCGATAGTAGCCTTGCTCAGCTTGCGAGGCCGCCGCGCGGCGTTGCTCTCTGATGAAGCGATGCCGGCGCCAACGACTGTGCTGTCTAGAGTAAGTATTTTTGGCGAATTATGAGACGCTAGCAACACGGAATCTTTGTGAACACTGTTGCTGCTGAAGAAGCAAAAATGTGAGAAGAACCAGGCAGCGCAGAATGTAGAGAAACGATTGCTGAGAAACGTACAGGATTTCCTTGTACGTTTATTCTTTCGGAGAAACGCGTTTCTAGTGTAACTCAAAATGCCGAACGCGATCTCGGGCTAGAAACCACATGGGTTGGAAAAGACGAAGTTCTGTCCATATCTCGGACAAGAGCGCAAGAGCAGAAAACGTCATTTCCGGAAAATGTTCCGCTTATATACAAATTCCCAAAGACGCGGGGTAATTTGGCATTCTCGATGTTCCTACACTCAACCCGACCCACGTGGACCCAAGTTCGCCCTGGACCATCTCTGAGATTTATTTCCTACCCAAGAACAGACTCATAGTTTTCTGGAAACTCAAATTCGCATACAGCATCTGCATGGATAAGGGGAGATTTCTAGTTCTTTTCCGCGACAATCCCTGACGGCGAATGATGGCAACTCAACCACCGCAAATATGCCAAGACCACAACCAAACTAGTATGCCTCTTCCGTCAGAAATCGTAGCTGACAAGCATATTTGCGCAACGGACAAGGATTGAGAAAGTAAGTGTTGCGGTTTGCACAGTCAAATTGCTTCACAAACCACTTCAGTACGTGAAACAATTTACGCTTTTGATGTCGGATAACGTAGTGTTACCCGACCAGAATATCGGATAACAATATGACAAGCAGGGTAAATAGAAGATTGGGGTAATTTTAGAGAATAGGACTTAATTCGGCACATTCAACAGAATTGACAAACAATTCTTTAGGTCATCGGCTGCGGGACGGAATTGTGTACCATAAGCGGCTGAGCTGAGCTGGTGTTGGAACATAAAATTAAAGTATTTGACTTAAAAATTTACATGCACGTGACAAAAGCCGCTATCGGTAATAGACGGCATTTTGAAAAGAGGGGAAAAAAATATCGCAAATGCTATCGTCACTACTTTTCTACATGCTTATCAGTCCGTTATTCAAGATAGACGTAGACTTTACTCGGCAAGTCCGGTAACTATCTCAGAGATACCCATGGCACCGGGATCAGGAACTAGATCGTATCCGCTCTCAGCGACGTAGACTGCTCGTCCGAGACTGGCCTTCATTCCTTGAGTATGCTCACATCCAGCCTTGCCAGCGGCGGCAGCGGCCTTCAGGTCATTGGTCGACTTGAGAGTGCGAACAAAAGGCTCGAGAGAATCGATTAGAGTACGGTCTCCGACACGAGCGGGAGTTGCCTTGAAAAGTACGTCCAGCGCCTGACTGGCAGCATCCGCCCAACCAGCGACGCCCAAGGGGCTTTCGGATCCACCATGGACAGCACCGAGAGCAGTGGCCAGACCGTTCATGTAGATTCCAAAAATGGCTCCACTGGTTCCGTCCATGTTCTCTTCTACCACCTCAGCGAGCTGGATCATTATATCGACAGTCTCGATCGACACGCCAGACTGGACGAAATTCAGAACAGCCTCTGCAACACGTTTCAGAGTGTATCCGCAGTCGCCGTCACCAACAATCGTATCGTACTTTGTTATCAGAGGCTCAGCCTTGATAAGATTATTGCAAGCGCGCGTTAAAACGGCCTTGAAAATCTTAACATCGACTAGAGAATTGGTTAGTCCAAAAATGATTTATCAAGATGTTCGTAGAATAAAACTTGTACATACTCAGTTTGCCCTTACCGACAATCTCGCGCTTCTCCTCAGCGGTATCGACAGTGATAACCCGGCCTGATCGCGAAATCGGAGAGCAGACAGCAATGGGTGTCCAGCCAAACGCAGAGGTTGGCATGTCCAAGTATGGCAGAAACGCTTTCTTGGCCTTCAGCAAGGTTATGCTGAAACCTGGACCGTCCAAACTGGTCATGTAGGTACCCTGCGCAACACGGACAGGATAGCTGATGCCGGTATGAGCATCAAGCTGCTTAAGCACCTCGGTTGTGATGGCGCTCAATTCCAATGGCGACAATCCTCCAAGGTTGTTCACCATCAAAGTGACGGTCTCGGCGTCTGAGAAGTCAACATACGCACGGTCAGAGTCATTAGGGTCCAGCAGCTGCTTCAGCAGACTCGAAATCAACGATCCCAGCTCAGGAATTGGCGAAATCTTCTGGCATCCGGCCTCGTTGTGGATACCAAGACCGACCTCGACCTCATCCTCTGCAAGAATATTCTCCTTTTCAATGGCACGGCCGGGGATGTGGACGTGGTTCAACGCGACACCGACAGTCACCATGTTGTCAGCGACCTCCTGAGCAGCAGCAGCGACATCATCGAGAGTCTTTGAAGGATCAGATGCGACAGCTCCGGCAACCTTATGCACGAGCACAGTTCCGGCGATACCACGTCTGCCGACCTTGCCAGACTTGGCCCGACCGACTGCGACATCGTCACCAACGACGACGACGTGGGCGGGAGTTCCTCTGGCACGGGCCTTCTCAGCGGCCAGGCTGAAGTGGAAGATGTCACCGGTGTAGTTCTTGATGATCACCAATACACCCTTTGACGAGGCGACAGTGCTGATGGCATTTGAAATCTGCTTCACCGACGGACTGGCAAAGATCCAGCCAGACACGGCAACCGAGAGCATATTGTCACCAACAAACCCGGCATGAGCAGGCTCATGACCGGCACCACCGCCAGACAGGACAGTGACATTTTTGCTCCCGTCATGACCAATTTTTGCGACGAATTTGTCCGTCGCATAGTAACTCACACCAGGATTGGTCAGCGTCAGACTCTCTAGTCCGTCGACAACTAATTTATCGACGTCAGAGACAAAGTGCTTCGTAGACATGTTGATTTAACCTAAGTGAGGGCCTTTCTTTTAGTGAGAAATAAGAAGTTATGAGTTCTTGCTGCGCCGCAATTGCCTTGTCTTGGTAAATATTGTAGAAAGTACCGGTAGACAGCAGTCACGGTATATAAGGGGTACAAGACTAGCTTTGTGCTAAGTCGGGTAAACTTCGAGGTAATCAGCGTTCCGAAACCTAAACCAAGTTACAGAAAAGCAGAGTGAGAATGCACAACTTCGAGCGGGATATGCTAATTTTGCCTGGACGTTATAACGCACGCCAACCAATTCGCTTAAATATTTTTAATACGTTTCGAAAATTCAGTGCCCGTCGGAGTGCCAGCCACAAACCAGCCACGGCTCATCTGCCGCAACCATTAGATCTCTCCGCACATTTGAGCGTACGCAATGTTATTCCGTTCTCGTACCGCAAAAATCGGTCCGATAATTCAAATCTTTGATATCGCTAGCGACCATCCGTTCATTCCAAAATATAAAAGTCTACGTTTGCAGCACCACTCTTTATTCAGACAATTTCGCTATTTCGTAGGTTTTTGGGGTTGCTGCTAGCACCCCGGAGACTTTTGCCGTAGCTACGCGCTGTCTAAAAGAAGGCATGTCTGACGACCTTTTGCTTCAATCCGATGTCTCACATCATACGCCTTGTTTTCCTTGTATTTCTGGATTCGTTGTAATTTATTTTTGCCTTGATAAATTGCCTACTTTGTCCATGCCTCAATATCTTTTGCTCTCTTGCGACAGATCGCCCACATGGAATTCCGGTCGGATATTTCTATGCTGAAAGCCTCTGAGATACAGCTATAGCGATCCGGCTATCAGGTTTCCGGCTCACATGATGCTCATAGTATCCGTAATTATGGTTGTCCTTAGTGTTGCATTTCGTGCTTATTCAGTTCACTGAATTCATGGTAGTCCTAACCAGAGCGCTAGCGGAGCTCTATCATTGAGAAAGCTCCGCCGTAGCGCTACTTACTGCTGCTCATTTTGCCGATTCGAATCACTATCGTACAAGTGAAAATCCATAGGCGGATATAAAAAGGTCAAGTCAGGGTAACAGGTCGGATAATCCCAACGACTTTTCCTCAGATTTTTAACTCCGGCTTTTCTGGAGAAATAGCGACTCACAGCTGGCCACCATCTTCGGTCTAGCAATGTGCTCAACTTCTAGAGATTCAATGATGTGGATGGCTCGTTCCCGTTTATACGGTGTGAATTTAAAATTTCGTAGCTTCATTTCCCTGCTACCCGTAGACACGTGCCGGCCGGATATGTAGTGTGGAAAACAAATGAATACTAACCTTACGTAAGCTTTCATTTTGTAGCTTCGAAAGTTGCTCTAACATCCTGTTTGAATGCCTGTGGTTTATTAAAAATAAGTGACTTTTTTGAAGGCTAGTTTGGAGCAGTTCGACTACGGTTGCGAGGACAAATACGCAGTGCAGTTGGGAAAACTAATCCTGAACAGACAAAGCTGGTTACGAAACTGGACTTCGTGGTCTTCCCTATGCTCTGGATCACGTAGTTTTGCAACCTCTTGGAGATTGTGACGCTGTCATCAATGGACATTAGTGTGATTCGGACGGCTTATCGAAGGACTCTAGTATGAAGGGAACCGAATAAATCAACATCGCACCTCATCTTTATCAGGTAATCTCGGCGCAGGATTATCACGGATTTATATATGTTTACAAGCAAAGGTATCTGATCAACGAGATTTCATCCAATATCATTCTCACCCGTGCTCGTTCTTCAGCTATATGGCTAGCTTTACGATGATATGGCGGTTGCTTCTGTAGCTACATTGACCTGCTTCTCACTCGATTCTTTTTCAGATTTCTCGAGGGTTCATTCTACCCCGACACATTATACACCTTTCAATAACTTATATACTGAAAAGAACTGCCCTCTAAATTGCACTTTGTGGACTCAATGCTGTTGCAGTATTTGCAACTCTTGATAACTTACATGGTTTGGAGAGATGGTGATGGCTATTTATCACGACTAGCGTCTTAAACTTTGGGCTTGTTGCATCGGGATATTTATTCTTCGTGACACGCAACGATTACCTGGCATGGCCTATATCAGGCTTGCGAGAATTATCGAATATGACTATTTGTTTCTTGATGAACAAGCATGTCTCAGGAAACACCTTCAAAAGCTTCTTCCTAATGTTGCGAATTCTATATCCGATCACTCTGGCTTTGACTGTTCACTTTATGTCATCCCGTGTTTTAGCTGGAATACTACAATTGCAACTGACGTCATAAATTGTTGTTTGATGCGTAGATATGGTGATATCTGTTGCATACTCATGCAGAGTGAACGGTATTTGCCTCAGTTCGGGCCCAACATCGGACAAACAACCGAGAAGAAAGCAGAGTCCATAGCAACAATATATGCCAGTAACTCTTAACATCACTCTACAACCGTTACTTATGGCTGGTTACAGTTGAACCAAGGTATAGCAAACGTAGGCAACCTCTGATTTATCTTCGGTGATGGTCCTTGCTTCGATTTCTGAAATGCATTTGTCTCCAGAGAGACGAGAGGAAAATTCGTCAATCTTCACCCAAAGCAGCTGTAATATATGCATTCTAAATGACTGGAATGTTTGCTCTGATGACGAAGATTCGCAACTTCTTTACTGATTTTTTACGTGATTGGAATTCATCAAGTTGAATGTAGCATAAGTATTTTGAGAGAGGCTGATTAAATTCGTTTATTCAGTGATATTTAACTTTCTATGGATGGATATTATTTAAACTGCCTTTTCAAAAGTATACACTTGACCCAGTGAACAGAACCGTTGTTGAGGTGCAGCCGAGTAGATCAGCTGGATTGACGATCCAACTCTATGTTTAAAGTTAATAAACTTTTCTCAACGATGCCGAGTTTTCCCTGACTTTCAGCCCTTACCCGAAGACCTCACGGGGTAAAGCACCAAATCTCATAATAGAAGACAATTTTTGGCTTCTTGTTTTACTTTTTTTTTGGGCTGTTCAACTTTTCGGTTTACTCCCAATGGAAATCAGCCGACAGCTAAATCTCTTGTTGGATCTGCAAACAACGGTAGAGCAATTACATTACAAGGACTAAATATGGAGTCAGACGATGATAATCGTTACCGATTTGCCTCAATTGATCATGTAATATATATAACATAGAAGAGAGACGGTTGAGACCGTTTGAAACATATTCCTTATAGTTCGCCTAATAAATCTATAAAAATGAAGGAAGAGTCCACGATATCTACAGGAGAGACGAAGCCCGACGCTGAACAGATCGAACGCGCTGTCGAATCTGAAATTCCCTCAGCGGATTACTCTGGTGCTAGAGAAAAAACTGATCCAGTGGAGATAAAACTTGTCCGGAAAATGGATATGATGATTTTACCAATGTTAGCGATAATGTATTTTTGCAACTACTTGGTACGTGAAATGACATTGTGTAGATTGATTTGTGCACACATCCAAAAGCCTCTATTGACTCTTGAAGGACCGAAATGCCATTACCAACGGACAACTTGATGGCTTAGCCGAGGATCTTCATCTTGAAGGAACACAATATAACACAGCGATATCTATTCTCTTCGTGGGGTAAATAGCTATTCTCAGTTCAATCTCTAGCCTTGATCTAATGCTCTATGTCAGGTACATTCTGGGGCAGATTCCCTCTAATATGATTCTCACCCGTGTCAGGCCATCTTGGTATCTAGCTGGCTTCGTGTTGGCATGGTCTCTTGTGTCGTCGATGATGGCTCTCGTTCAGAATTACACAGGCTTGCTTTTGACAAGGTTTTTCCTCGGATTTACTGAGGCCCCATTTTATCCTGGAGCTCTTTACCTTTTGTCAATCTTCTATACGAAGAAGGAGGTTGCTCTCCGTATTGCTGTCCTGTTCATTGGTAATGTGCTAGCCTCCGCATTTTCTGGTTTGATAGCAGCTGCTGTCTTTGCAACACTAGATAATAGTCATGGTCTCGAAGGATGGAGATGGTTGTTTATCATCACAGGGGTGGTAAGCTTCGCTAGTGGCATTTTCGCCATCTTTATCCTACCAGACACTCCAAAGACAACGTGGTGGCTCACTGAAGCTGAACGTCAGCTAGCGCACGATCGAATAGTCCGCGACACCACAGAGGAAAGTGGCTCAACAAGCACTATTCGGGGCTTAGTTGAAACTTGCAAAGATTATCGAACCTGGCTCTTTGCTATTGTCATGAATCTACATTCCGCAGCAGACAGTTTCAAGAACTTTTTCCCTACTGTGGTTGGTACACTGAATTTTAGTACAACAATAACCCTGGTGCTAACTTGCCCTCCATACCTTATATCATGTATCGTTGGGCCATTGTTATGTTGGTCTTCTGGACGACGTAACGAACGTACATGGCATATTACTATGGGAACAATGGTCGAAATATGTGGCTTCATCATGGCCGCAGCTACAACGCAAGTAGCCGTACGATACGTGGGCATGGTCGTCTTTGTATCCTGCTCAGCTGGTGTAAATGACGTTGCACTTGGTTGGGCAGCTGCGACGATGGGGCAGACACCTGAGAAGAGAGCTGCCTCACTTTCAGTAATAAATGTGATTGGAAATATCGCACATGTCTATACGCCCTTTCTTTGGCCGGAATCTGCTGGTCCTAGGTATATTGGAGGTTTCAGTTCTTCTGCAATATTTTCGCTTGCTTTGATAATCGTAACATTTATCATCAAATACACTCTCAAAAGAGAGAATAATCGACTTAGAAAAGGCACATCAGAAAATCTTATGTTGTATGCCTATTAAGTTTGCTAATTGGAGGTTCAGCTCTCCAATACATGGTTAATTTCTGTAACATCTTCGAAATCATAGCTTAAAAAATATAATACAACTTCGTTGGATGTCGTACTCGCTAAGTGCATTTCTATCTTAACTCGTCCACATTCTAGCCGTCCCATCGGCACCTGCGCTGAAAAGCCAAGCTTCTTTAGGATGCCAGCACACTACTAAGACACCCAAACTCTGCACCACTGCGTGCCCCTTCAAGACTTTTAGAGGAACAAGAAGTGGATTCATCATCATGTCATCGTATACTGCTCCGTGGAAAACATTAATAGTCCCGTCATCACTTGCTGAGCAGAACAGCGGCAAGACACCATGGAAACGAACATCTCGCAGTGCCTTGGAGTGATAACGTAGCGTACGGTAAGGCTTACTAGACAGATCGAGATCATGCCACGTCAATCTTTTATCGTATGATCCTGTTATTACATTGTCTCCCTGTGGATGTATATCGAAAGACGACAACCAACGAACACCAGGCTGAAGCGTCCTTGAAAGGGTTTGCGTCGACAAGTCGTAAATTCGGACATATCTCTGCGTAGCAACGTACAACATGGGTTTGAACGGATGAAACTGTGCTCGCTGTATAAGACCCTTAGACTTTCTAAACGGCGACTGCGAAGAGTGCTTCGAAAGTTGATGGACTAGAACAGCCGAGTTCTGACCTTCAGGTGATACCGTAGTGAAATAATCTCCTCGTCGATGCCAAGAAATTTGCTTCACCACTTTTTTACACTCAATCACTAACTCAACCTGCTGCTTTTCCAGAGTCTTTCCAGGCCGAGACCATTTGCACAATGGCTCTTTAGCAGCCTCTTTGGCAGATTCATCCGTGTCAGCTGCATATCCAAACCCAGCAGAAAGTATCTCTTTGCCGGATTCCAAAACGTCATCATCAAAAATGGAAGGAATAAAGAAATACACTTGCTCAGCAACACCGGCGGCAATGATTCCACTGTCTTTAGTAGGACTCCATTGTACAGTCTGCACTGGTTCATCTGAAGAAAGCTGGACCTTCCAAACCTCTCTCCCTGTGAGCGACTCCCATACACGAACAGTCCCATCATCTCCACAAGTTGCAAGCCAATTACCATTTGGTTCAAGCGAAACACCACGAACTCTTCCTTCATGTCCCTTATATATAGTAGAACATTTCGTCGGAAAAGGACGCAGATCTTTCGGAGAAGGTAACTTCGGTAAAAGACTATCAGGATCAATGTTAAGCTTATTTTTCTTGACTCGAGGGGCCAAATAGAGATCTAAAGATCGCTCAAACCGTTCCCGTATAAAATCGTCGTAACGCGGTACCACTCGGAGAGCTGAATGTTTTTTTGATAAATAGTTTTTTTCTCTGTCACCTGGTGCGGTTTTCTCAAAATCATCTTTCTCTTGTTGTGTAGGTAGATACTCCTCAGGAGGATTATAGCTTTCATCGTGCGTGGGCTTTGCCATCTTTGGAGCCGGAATATGCATAACATGTGGAGTCTGCTCGTCCAGATTATCAGCCCAGAGATCATACATCGGTCGCTCATCTTCACTGGTCTTTGGCTTGTTTGGAATGATTCGACCTTCTCTTATCGCTCGCACAATCTTCATGACTTTTTTAGCCTCATTCTTGGAGGGCACAAATCGTCTCTTTGGTTCAGGCGCAGCACTTAGAGGCATGGTTTCTATTTTCGAAGAGAACCACTCTACGGTATCTTCATATACATTCGCGTTTCCAGCGTTCTCACCCAATTGTAACTTTTTCAGCAACTGCAACTCATCTTTTGATAGCTTCAGATCAGTACCGGTATTTGAATCAAGCAGTCCTGTCCATCCCTCTGGTACTTCGATAGTGTCCAGTAAAGAATCAAGTGCACTTGCCGTCGCTGGACGCATTATTCTCTTCCCATTGATATCGTAACCTATGTGAGGGTATTCGTCGTAAGCAGAAAGAGGAATATCTCCAATAGTGTTTGCTTTCTCGGCATCGCTATCATCGGAGGAATAATGTGGGTCAATCTCGGGAAATAAAGGTCGCCGTTTGCCGTCAGCGCCTCTTATGAAGCTTGTAGGCTTGGTCATTGAGGAAGCGTAAGAAGTAAAAGAGCCGTCGCTGGAGTAGTCGCTGAATATTTGTTCCTCGTCAACTTCGTCATCTTCTTGTTCTACTCCTTCGTCATCTGCATTTTCTTCTTGAAGG
This sequence comes from Babjevia anomala, assembly GCA_030580435.1. Classification (NCBI taxonomy): domain Eukaryota; kingdom Fungi; phylum Ascomycota; class Lipomycetes; order Lipomycetales; family Lipomycetaceae; genus Babjevia; species Babjevia anomala. The sequence continues at coordinate 15,721 of JAKTSW010000094.1, forward strand.
TCGCTGCCATCGTCATCTTCAAGGTCTTCATCTTCAATTTCTCCTTCAAATTGATCGTCTACATTATCATCTGATCCAGGCATTTCGTCCACGCCATCTTCCTGCTCCGGCTCTTCATAGTCGCTGTCTTCATCAGCACTCAATGTAGCATCGATGAGACCATTAAATTCGTCTTCACTCTCAGGAGTTGGCTCCTTTGTCTTTCTTTTGGCCATTTCTCTGCAATTAATGATAGTGTAAAGTGGGAATTTAGTACCAAAAAAAAGGAAAAAAAAAAACTACTCAGGGGTAGTTTTGCAAACGTTGCGTTTATGACTTAAATGAGCAAATATGCTGCATTGAAATTCTCCACCACCAAGAGCGGTGCAGTTGTCCTCGACGATAAAATACACACACAGCCACTGTCACTATATAGTGTAGGCGACAAATCATTATTTAAGGAGACTCGATACAAACAAATGTCTTTCGTGTCGAGAGTTATAATGCTAGTAGCCTTAGTGCTACTATTCCATAGCGGATATTCTGCGTACGAGTTCTCGCATTATCTTAAGCATGTCACAATTACATCTGCACGGATACCAGTTGATGTCAGTAATATTTCAGCAACATAGTTTCTTCAGTGCAGTATTAATAGGGTTACTTTAGATCGTCATTGAGGCTCTCATTGGAACTGGGCTGTTTTGCATTGCCGTCATTATGTCGATGGATAAGCTAAAGCCGGTGTCTTTCTCCAAGTGGGCAAAGGAGTTAGAAAAGGAATCACGAAGGTATACATCTTGATTCACAGTGGCAGACATTACGTCCTATGCTAATCTAGCAGTCCCTTTGCTTTTCTAGAAACTAGACCGGGATATATCGACATTACCTCTCTTCGATCACAACACTGATCTGAAGGTGGACGATACAAATAGCACATAGATAGTGAAATTAGGCCTGTATAATGAAATAAGATAGACGTTACATGCAACTGGAACTATAATTTCGAGCTATCGGATAGAGATACATCTTTTTCATTCAAGATATCTTGAAAAAGCTCGTAGAAGTCGTGTCCAAAGTAGTCGCAGTCGTCAGGACCTACGTTGACTTTGGGATCTTCGTCTTGCCTTGTTACATAGCCGGTCTGTAATCCTAGTTCGGCAGCAGCCTCGAGGTCGTAATAGTGAGCTGCGACCATGACCACATTTTCTGGCTCCATCCCAAGTAATCTCACAGCACCAAGATAAACAGACGGCGACGGCTTATATGCTTTGAAAGTATCCCCGCCGAAAACAACATCCCACGGAATGCCCGCGTATCTGGCCATATCGACGAGCAATCTCGTATTCCCATTTGAAAGTGAGCCAATAATGTATTTGCTTTTCAGATCATGCAGAGCTTCTAGGTCATGCCACCCGTGTAACTTGTGCCAGAGCAGGTTTATCTCATCTTTTTTGGTTTCATCCCACTGCAGCTGATATCTCTCTGTGAGAATGTTCAAAATCAGCCGGTGGCGCACATCAATGGTCTCGAATTCGTCCGATACATTTGTTTTAGCAGCATCATTAGTATATTTGTAGTATTCTGCTCGCCAGTCGCTGATGAATTCATTCCACTCGACTGAGTCCGGCTCTCGCTTTAGATGTCCAAGCAAAGATGATCGCCAATCGACGACAGTGCCAAAAGTATCAAATAATACCGCCTTAATCTTCGATCTATCTTTCATTGTTACGAATCAGATCGTCAGTGTTCACTGTATTTTTAGTCGGAAGATGGAGCGATTTATATCTTATCGATTATCATAAGATGAAGAAACTCAGTCCCGAATGATGTCCGAGATGTTACCGATATTTACAGTGCAATCGCGAATAGGCTTTTCAGTTTTTAGACATTCACACCGATATTACTATTCTTCTTCAATGCTCATAAAAATTATTATATGTCCAATTTATTATTAATAGCAGTAACGTATGTTACCTTTTGAATTGAATTGATATATCTAAGATCGCAGCCTCAAAACTTACATATGTACAATGTAGCAGTCCAAAACCATTTAAAACCATTTAAAATTCAAAGGTCAAAACTAAGTAAAAACCGGCGCCAGCATACTCAAATTTCCTCCCATCACGCAAACAGAGCCAACACGAAGTCGTAGAATATAAATAAGAAGGTATGTCTAATATACAACTAAATTCCAGTCTAGACCTCGACGGGCTTGCCAGCAAGACCGTCCGACAATCTTCTCAGTCTCCGTCTGATGCTGCACTTTCTTGCAACGTTATTAGAGACTATCTCTTGGAGTTCGACCTCGTGTGCCTTGTCTTTGCCAGCCTTGGAAAACATCTCATATGCGTACTTCTCATTTTTTTCCCCAGACGGACTATTATGAACCTCGTTCTCTTCTTCATAATCTAGTCCATTTTCGGCGCCTGGTGCCTTGACTCCTGGAGGAACGCTGGCAACACCGTCCAAAGGAACATGTCGAGTCAAAGCATCAATAATGTTTCCCCGAGGAGTGGCATTCAAAGCCTCTGCATTAGATACCTTAACTGCCTCGATTGGCGAAGTCTTAGGAGAAGTGTTCCTGTGGGCTGATGCAGCATCAAAAGGACCCTCGTGATGGTATTGATACTCATTCCCAAGTAGAGAAGTTGAACCATCGAGCGTATCGATCACATCCAAATTGCTTGGCCGGCGTCTGCGGCCCCGATGAGTAGAAGAATTCGAGCCCGACAAGGACCGCAACTTTCTTCGCGAACTAGGTGACCAATTGGGCGACCGTGAGGATCGATCCCAAGCTCGCTCATCCATCTGTGCTTGACTTGAAACGGCAGGTAAATTGCTCATCTTTGAAATTGTGACAATCGTGAGTTCGTTTTAAGCTATTATCGTGAATATTTTATAAATAAGTGTAAATATTTCTGAATTTCCTCAAGATATAAACGTGTGTACTGTATTCAATACTAAAAGGAATCCACTGATAAGCGGAAGATATATATAAGCAATCGATTTGTGCCCGAGGAAGTTGGATAAACGCGGCACGGAGTAGTGATGAGCTGTGATGACATCACGGCAACGTGACTCTAGCCGGACTACATGTGAGCTGCGGCTGTGCATTTGTGGCGTTTCTGCACAATCATGCTAAAAAAGGCAGCGTAATCGCGCACACGCCACATTTTGGCTTGTCACGGCATCTCTGGGAAAGAAGCGGAGAGAAAAAGGGCAAATGCTCTTGAAAACGAATCAGGAAATCCTGTCTTGCATTTGGTCGGCCATGAGTCAGAAAGACTGCGCGGGTAATGACGCGCTTCCACCGTTACCGACACGGTTTCTAGACCTATACTCGACTAATCCTAGACTTGGAGATGACGCGGAACTCCACGGCGGCCGGATCAGGGTTCATGCTCATCAAGAAGGCAGGTGGCCTTCGCATGTTTATGTTGAATGTAAGTTATTTGAGAAATGCACTAATACACACGAATGTGAAAGCCAATAAAACGTAATAGTGATCCTATAGTGATCCTAATGTGGACATTAAGCGAACGCGTGTGTTGATACTAATAGTAATAGGGCGGCCCGACGAGTCGATGGCAGAGATCATAACCTCGACATTTTCGGCGTATGGACTAGAGTCGTTGGTATATTCACCGAACGGCTCATTGCTTCCCCTGCACATCAGTCTATCAGACACGTTGCTGTTGTCAAGAGAAGACCGAGACCGATTTGTGGCCGATTTAGAGGCCCTGGTCCGGCCTTTTCGGTCATTCACTGTCACGTTGGACAAACTGGATTGGGTTTCTAATGCAAGTTCGACCAGGTACTTTCTGGTGTTGACAACAAGCAAGTCGGAGGCTTTAGAGGCTCTGCTGAGTAAAGTCAACAGTCTGGCTGGCGAGTATGGCTATCCTCAACTGGCATCTCTGTCTTCTCATGTATCCGTTGCCTGGTGTCTTAATCAGCCAGACTTTGCTCATGTACTGATTGAAGAGACTGAGTACATTGCAGAAGAGATGCAGAGATGGTTAATCGAAGTAGACCAGATCAAAATCCGAGTCGGCCGGGTGGTCCATAATTTTCCTCTACGAGCTGGGTAGCATTTAATGTGCTTTGGTGCATTTTTTTGTATAAATTATTTATTCATAGCATATCATCACGTCTATAGACTAGTGTATTCTTCAAAGATCAAAGTACTATATTTAGTGTAAAGCCACTACTTTCTTCCATGATGTCTGTTAAGATTTTAAAGTCGTGCTTTTTTTTTGGCGTTGTGGATGCGGGAGTTCTTTGCGTTCCTGTACCGGTAATTCAATCTTACAACAAAACTTTGTTTTTCTGTGGTGGATCTAAAGCCATCACGCTGATATCGAACAACAAAGTAGAAGACAGGTACAAAAACACTTGAAATCTAAAAATCTCCACATATTCACAGATCTCCCCCTTTCTTTTTAAATTGCTCTACAGTCTGTTCCCCACAATGGCACTCTCACTAGGTAGGTATTGCATGCTTATATCTATGTGTAGCTGGCATAGATGACTTAGTGATTTGTTTATTTCTTGAAGCTGTTTCGCTGACGAGGTCGACTCCATTTCACAGAGCGCCGCAAAGAATTGCTCGATAGTGACACTCTATATCAGTTGCGCTTGTATAAATACTCCTCCGTCGACAAATCGTTCATATCTCGGTATATTCTTCGCCACTACTGGAACTACGTTGCCGAATTCATGCCGCCATGGCTGGCGCCGAACGTGATTACGTTGATCGGCTTCATGTTCATCTACACCAACATCGTCTGCATAATTGTCTTTATCCCAGATCTCGTTGGTCCAGGACCATCTTGGCTGTACTATTCCTTTGCAGCTGGACTTTGGCTGTACTCGACAATGGATAATGTGGACGGCAAGCAGGCCCGAAAGACTGGTTCTTCGTCTCCGTTGGGGGAGCTTTTCGATCATGGAATTGATTCCTTAAACTGTACGCTTGGCGGTCTTGTCGAATGTGCATGCATGGGTTTAGGCCCTACTGGGGCGGGAGCGTTCACAACAATGATCTCCTGTCTGGCAATGTACTTTTCCACCTGGGAGACATATCATACGCACACCCTCTACCTTGGATATATAAATGGTCCCACTGAGGGGATCCTCATCGCATGTGTGGTCATGCTTATTTCTGGCTTCTTCGGACCTGAAATGTGGACTAGCACTGTTTCAGATTTCGTACCATTCCTGCCTATCAATATTATTCTTCGAGATCTTTGGGTTGCCATTGTAGCAATGGCTTTCATTTTTGCTCATCTGCCTTTCTGCGTCTACAATGTCTATTTAGCCCGCAAAGCTGCAGGCAAGCCGTTTCTTCCTCTGCTATTGGAATTGGCTCCCATCACTCTTCTTTCGGCGTCTGTGTATATATGGGTCGGAAGTCCTTATTCCAGTATTCTTAATGAGAATCATCTCGTTCTATTTGCGCTTACGACCTCTTTTGCATTCGGACGAATAACGACAAAAATAATTTTAGCGCATCTTACTCGACAGGAATTCCCAAAGTGGACTATAGTCATGGTACCTTTGTTTGTTGGACCTATTTTATTTGACTTTCTTCCAAGAATAGGTCTGACCATGTTCTTACCTCTGGAAGTCTTATATTTGTACTCGTATTTTATGTTCAGCTCTCTGTATTTCGTCATCTGGGCAAAAGTTGTTATTGATGCCATTTGTGAATATCTCGATATTCCCTGCTTTACAATCAAGTCTAACGATCTGGCAAAACGTAAAATCTAGAAATAATTTAGATTTATACAGCCGCCTGAATACCTTCAGCCAACAACATAGATAGATTTTTGTTTGTATTTTTATATATTATTAGTATAATTACATTTCTACAATGGCTTAAAGCCTTTTGAAATTATCAAAATTATGTTTCAAATTTTCATAATCCTATTTAGATGAGCATGCAATTTAATTGTTTGTTTTTCTTTTTTTAGTCTTTCTTTCATCTTCCTCTGCACCAGCTTTCCGATCGTTCTTTAGTTTGTTCTTTGACTTTTTGCTGGTTCCATCCTTGCGCACGTCAACCTTACCATCTTGCCTGTCCTCACTGTTATGAATGTCTCCATTGCTGTTATCTTTTCCATTTCCTGTTCGATTCTGATTCTCGATGTCACTTTCTTTCTCATCCCCTGATAACTCTATGACTTGCTTGTAGCTCCGCCTTCGCAATCGGCCTCTGATCACTACCCTCCGAGCCTCCTCCCCTATTGCATTCTTGGCCTTTTCAAGAGTGTTAAATCCCCATAACGTGCATAAGTTTGAAATATCGTATGGTGCCCGGCATTCTAGCGCTTCTCTTGATCCTGAAGTAACAACTATTCCTCGTCCTCTAGTAGCTCTATACAGAGCAGCCGCATTTGAAATCAAATTTCTTCTTGCATTCGAGTCTTCTGCCACGGCTGGACAGTAAGCAATTTCAAACTTGATCCCTCTAGCTATTCCAGCTCCAATTGTCTTGTGCCGAAGATAAAATGGAAGACGTTGTGATAAATCAAAGGATATGATATCAACGGTATCCCATTGGGTACATGCTGCCTGCAAATGCTTCTCCGTATATGGCCGTACGGCAATAATGTCAAACTTCGCATTCACAGATGCCAAATTTTGCTGTGACGATGTATCGTCTAGCGAGAGAGTGATCCGAGAAAGAAATTTCATGTCAGGAAACTGCGCTGCGAAAAGACGTCTCCGAATTGGACATTCCATATTTGGCGCCAGCTTACCACTGTGTGTATAGTTGTAGGCAAGTGTTCTATATCCATGGCTGTAAAGATGAGATACTGTATTATTAAGAGAAGCAATAGGACCAGAGGCGGATGTTAGGTCTGAATGAGTGTAAGCAGGCCAAGGTACATTGAGATCATGGAACATCTTAATATGCCTTGCTAGTCTGGATGAGATCTGCTTTTTCGTTCCCACTCAAAATTTCGCGGGAGATGCTTCAAAGGATTGTGTCCAGCTGAAATCTAATTTTGTTTTTCATTGTTGGGAAACACTCGAGATGTTCGCGATGACACCAAGACAAAACACACTTTTGTTACAGAGCACCAAATTTGGCTTTCGAATAAGTTTTTCAATTCTAACTCGGCCAATTCAAAAATGAAGCCATTGAGATCGTTTTCTAGATTACCTTCGGGGATTAAGATTTTAGCTCGCTTTAGTTCGCAGGATGCAATTATTGCGCTCTCGAAGCGCATTAACTCGGCGCTTAACGAACCAGTTTGTCCCGATACTGCGAAGTCATTACTGAACGAGTGTTCCTCGCTACTCAAATCATCTTCGCTATCGTCTTCCTCATCAATGAAATTGTTACAGAATTTCCTTTCTCATCCTAATGTTCCTCTTACTCCTTCGATTCTCAAATCCTTTTTCCTAAGCCGACCTCCGACGGCCGGCGTCATTCAGGCACTATCTGCATTTTATGACAAACACCCGTCCGCATACGTTCCAAAAGATGTCTATATGGTTCCTTTCCGTAAGGCGCTCCGCGATGATGATTTAGTTGGAGCTTTTCACTTGCTAGACTTGTCTGCCGCATCCCCACAATGGCTTTCTTACGTGAAGAAAGGTTATCTGAAATTGGCAGGGTATGGAGTGCAAGGAATTGCCGGGCTAATGCTGATAGCTGAGGGTTTGATGAGGAGCGGTATTTTCGGGGAGTTTGCGCACACTGGAGGAATACATGCAATGCTTGCCGTATATTTGGGAAATTCATCGGTTTTTGCTGCTGTTGCACTTGCTTCACGACCTGGCGATAACGGAGGGCCGGTAAAATTTAGACCAGGAATATTACAGCATAAGTGGTACATACATGCGCAAGAGACGAGAATGTTGAACATGATTGTCGAAACAGAGAAGTTATCGGTAGACGAGCCTAGCGAGCTAGTAAAAGGGGAGCTTATTAAGCGCAACCGGAGATTGGATGAGTCGGAGCAAGACCTAGTTTGGAAGGAATATTGGGCGAAATATGGCCAGGGATTTGACTGGGCGGAGCCAGATCAAGATCCTGCTGAGTGGATACGAAGAAAGAAACTCGAGAAGAAAACTATCACAGCTGGAAATCATGCCTTATTGCAAGACACGACATGGGCAGATGAACTAGTCAAAAAGAATGTTTAATACGCTGTATTTGTTAAAAATTAGATATATTTATTAGTATAGGAATGTACATTAGGAGATTTATTTACAGCATTATACATAGGTTTCCAATGGCAACGTTTTTGAAGAAATATTTCAACTGACGTCGGTTTCTGACAGCTCATTTTCTCCATGATTTGCAATGACACTCAAATCTTCATTTACGACACTAACTTGAGCTTTCTCTCCAGCCAATATCTGACCGCGAATTAGTAACATAGCTAATGGATTTAGAATTTTCTTCTGTATTAGTCGATTAAGCGGTCTTGCACCGTACAGAACATCGTAGCCCTTATCGGCTAGCCAGTCCTTTGCCTTGTGATCAACTGCGAGTTCAATTCGTCGGTCAGTCAGCCGCTCTTGAACCTCTTTCAATCTGATGTCAACTATATGACGCAGTGATTCTTTCGATAGTCTGTTGAACACAATGGTATCATCAAGCCTGTTTAAAAATTCCGGTGGATAAATAGCACGCACACGGTCATATACTTGACGCTTCATATCTTCAGATACTTCACCTGATTCGGTAGCATCGACATCCGCAGCTAGAACATCTTGACCAATATTACTTGTCATCACTATAATTGTGTTTCTGAAATCGACTTTGCGTCCTTGCGAATCAGTCAAACAACCCTCGTCAAGAACCTGCAATAAGAGCTTGGAGATATCTGGATGAGCCTTCTCAAATTCGTCAAACAGTACTACTGCGTAAGGCTTCCGTCGAACTGCCTCTGTCAACTCTCCACTTTCTTCGTAGCCAACATACCCCGGAGGCGAACCAATGAGTCGGGAGAGACTGAATCTCTCTTGAAATTCCGACATGTCAAACCTAATAACAGCACCCTCGTCATCGAAAAGAAACTCGGCTAGCGCTTTAGTAAGTTCAGTCTTTCCAGTACCAGTGGGTCCCAGAAACATAAAGCTCGCAACTGGTCTCTTGTCGTTTGTAAGTCCTGCGCGTTGTAGACGAACCGCATCAGCAATAGCATGAATTGCCTGGTCTTGTCCCACCACGCGATGCTTCAAAGAATCCTCCATTAAAAGCAACTTATCTCGTTCGCCACGCATCAAGCTTTGTGTAGGGATACCAGTCATTTTTGAGACCACTCTGGCAATATCATCGGAAGTCACTGCATCATGCAGCAGAGAGTTAGAATCAACCCCACTTGGTTCCTTAGGTACTTTACTCTCCAAATCAGGAATACGAGCATACTGTAGTTCCGAAGCTCTGGCAAAGTCTCCTGCTCTCTGAGCAATACCTAGATCGATCTTGGCCTGTTCCAGTTCCATCTGAGCTGTCTTTATTTTCTCTAGCTCTTCCTTTTCCTGCTGCCAAACCTTCGATAGACGAGCTGACTCTTCTTGTTTGAATTTGAGCTCTGACTCAAGCTTCTGACGCCGCTCTACGGATAGTACATCATCTTCTTTCTTCAAGGACTCTAGCTCAATCTGGATGGTCATAATTGCACGATCAAGCTCTTGAATAGAGTCCGGTTTAGATTCCTGTTGCAAACGTAGAGCTGAGCACGCTTCATCTACCAAATCTATGGCCTTATCCGGCAAAAACCTATCAGTGAGGTACCTATTGCTGTAGGTAGCTGCCGTAACCAAAGCTCCATCGGTAATTCTCACACCATGATGAACTTCGTACCTCTCTTTGAGACCTCTGAGAATACTGATCGTATCTTGAACGCTCGGTTCCTTCACAAGCACAGGCTGAAACCTTCTGGCTAGAGCAGCATCCTTCTCGATGTATTTTCGATACTCTTCTAGTGTTGTGGCACCACAGCATTGTAACATGCCTCTGGCCAGCGCTGGCTTCAAGAGATTAGAGGCGTCCACAGATCCTTCCGCCTTTCCCAGCCCCAAGAGCAAATGCAATTCGTCAATAAATAGGATTACCTTCCCCTCTGCCTTTTCGATCTCCTGGAGTACGCTTTTCAAGCGCTGTTCAAATTCACCGCGAAACTTGGCCCCTGAAATCAATCCACCAAGGTCGAGTGAGATGACTGTTTTGTCCTTCATACTCTCTGGCACTTCGCCCTTTGCAATCCGCTGCGCGAGACCCTCCATAATTGCTGTCTTTCCCGTACCAGCTTGGCCTATCAAAGCAGGATTATTTTTGGTTCGTCGAGAGAGAATCTGGATCGTTCGTCGAATTTCTTCTTCACGGCCAATGACTGGATCAAGCTTACCATCTCTTGCAAGAATGGTTAAATCGACTCCATACTCTTGTAAGGCAGACTTGCTCTCTCCTCCCAAATTCATATTAAAATTTGGCGCAGCTTTGGGGATTACAGACGAGGAAAAGGGACGTCTGTAAAGAATAGGCTGTCTATAGCATATCGACTGACGAGGAAGGATTCGAAGACCAGTAGAGATCAGTGCCACTGAGCGTAGCGGTACCCTTGGCTGCCCTCTTGGTAGTTTTATTAATCTCGGCATCGAGCCTGAAGATTACGTTTCCGATATCTGAAAATAAAAACTGGAATATTTATTGTATGCAGACTTTTGGTAGTATGATCGTTACATATCTTTTATTAGAGATCGGATATTTAAAGGAGGAACGTAACTCCGTAAAGTGCACAAGGACTCAGTTGGGACTCAATGCTAAGCGGACATCACTTGTTTTTCGAGAGTTTTCTGGAAACTACGGCCGATCTTTGACATCCTTTTTTTTGATCCAAGAGTTTATATTTGTTCGGCTCCACTACACTGATCAAGTGAGTTGGAACGCTCTATAGCCCATTTTCGATACAACTTCTAGAGGTAATTTTTACGGTGCTATTTTCATCTGACCTATCATGGCAAATGTTTGTTCTCATAATGGCTGCTCGACGCGGTTTGACAAGCCTGATGAATCCTCATGTATTTATCATCCGGGACCTCCTATCTTTCACGATGCGCTAAAAGGTATGACTTTGGAAAAACACTAACTTTTTCAACAGCTGACAGACTCAGGATGGTCTTGTTGTAAGAAAAGGGTAATCTCTTTCGACGATTTCCTTACTATTCCTGGTTGTACAACTGGCACTCATACAACTGAAACAGTTGTTCCTCCTGATGCAAAGAAACAAGAGACAGTTGCACCGACTTCCGTGGATGCTGAGGGAAAGGAGGTTTATGGGAAAGCAGCGTCCGCTGCTATCAAGAAAGCAACTAATGTTGTACCCCCAGCTCAAGCGGGTGCAAAAGAACCAAAAGAGAAGCCGTTAGAAGAAGATCCGGAGGATGTTGTAATACCGCAGGGTGCGAAATGTAAGCGCAATGGTTGTTCGGTTACATACAACGGGTCACGAGACAACTGTGTGTTCCATCTAGGCGAGCCTGTGTTTCATGACGCCTCGAAAGGATGGTCTTGTTGCAAGCGAAGAGTGCTCGAATTTGATGAGTTTCTAAAAATACCAGGCTGTTCGAAAGGAAGACATCTTTTCGTGGGCAATCCACAAGTTAAGGAAGAGAAAAAGGAGGAGGATAAGGTCAATTGTCGGACAGACTTCTATCAGACTCCGTCGACAGTGATAGTTTCAGTCTTCGCTAAAAAGTGCGATAAAGAAGTTTCGACTATCAAATTCACAGAATCAAGTATTGATATGAATCTTTTGATGGAAGGAGATAGACGATTTCAAAGTACTTTCGAGCTATATGGGCCAATTGTACCCGAAGAATCAAGCTATAAAATCATGGGAACCAAGGTGGAAGTGACTCTTTCGAAAGGGAACGGATCATCGTGGGCTGGACTACGCAAAGGCGAGAAAGGTGCTGGAATGATTAGATTTGGCGTTTCCGGTAGGACAGGCACAATAGGCGGAAAGGAGATCGTTTATCGTGATCAATCATAACCGTTGCTGTTGCAAGTCTAGTGGAATGGATAATCCCTGTCCAAAAATTGTAGATATTTTAATTTTATCAAAAAAAGCTTTGCATGCAAATCCTAATACACTAGTAATCTAATGGAAATTTGTAGAAAAACTATAAAAAAAAATACAACGTAAACATTGCAATCACTGTAAAAGCTGGTCACGATATCGCTTCTGGAAATTGATATTCTTCATTTGACGTCGCTGTAGATGACGGTCATTTCGTTCGAATTGGTTCCAAGACAACTTGGACATTTTTGTATCTCTTGGATTGTTCAAACCCAATGTCAGAGTACGCATATCTGCGGCAACGACAGTCCTTTGATCCTCTCTAGCAGGAGCTGCGCTTCTAATAGTCTGTCTATAGTATCGTGCCATTGATCTGTGACCAACCCGTATACCGGATGAAGGAATCGATAGTTCAGTACCAGTTGCATCTACGTATGCCGTGCCGCGGTTTCCATCTCCGTAATACTCATCGTCGTCGTCGCTCGAAGAAACATCTGACCACTCATCATCGTCTCCATTTTCATCGCTTACATCTGCTTCAGCATTTTCAGGTTCAGGATACGAGGAAGAGAAATCGTAGAAGTCTGAGAGTTCTATTTGTTGCTCTTCGGTATCATATGGGAACCTGCAGTGTTCTTTTGCTATCATGTGATGCCGCACACTGTCAAGACTCTTTCCCTCGAACGAGCAATATAAACAGAAATTTCCAATCGAGACTTTTTCAGACAAATAGGCTATCAAACCAGGTAGATTGCTAAGATAATCTCTTTCGGGTATGAACATTCCATGCATCAGGTACATATGCGAAACTGCAATGTCCAAATCATCAAATTTGGAGACACAGAAAATGCAAGAATTTGGCGCCAGCTTGGAATGAGTTTTAAGTCTATTCACCATTTCTTGTTCAGCCATCTCATCACCTTCATCAATGTCGTTATCAAAATCACCATCTGAGCCCATAATTCCTTTATCCAGTGAAACCGCTGGACTGAGCTCAGAGCCGAGCTCCGAGATCGTATCGCCGTCAACAGATGAGGTACTAGCGACCGAGCTTGCTACTCTAGCACGTAATGCCTTATATCCTCCCGCAATGCGACTATCCCTAAATCCCGCTGCATGATATTGGACAGGCTCCCCAAGAGAGAATGTCATCGATGCCGCTGTCGATGGAGCAGCACGTACGTCTGCAATCTGAGACTCATCTCTAAGAGCTGGATTACGTCTCTCATTCTCGCGGTGTCGTTGACTAGAGACGTGATTCCTGTAAGCTCCCTCGGAAGTAAATCTTTTCCCACCACAGGCCCGGCAGATATTGACATATGACTGACGCTCCGCATCCTTTCGGTTTATATCTTGCTGTTGGATAACTCTTTCTGAAAAAATCTCCGCGGAAACCGGCGGCAGTGAGGCCACTCTACGTTTAAGGTTATATCGATGCCAGTCTGTCTTCATGTGCTGTCTCTGCAACGACGGAACTGGGAACCCGATCACACAGGTGTTACAGGTGAAAAGAGGCTGCGTGTCCTGAGTAACTTCTGCCGCCATTTCAAATAGTATGCAGATTGGTAATATTCAAGTAGAGACCGTGAAGCAATGAAATATGACGGCGATCAAACGTAACAATCGTTAACGGTGATTAAATTTTCACTATTTACCCTGCTTGGGACATTCGCTTCATAATTTCTTGGCATTCCATGTGAATTCCATCATTGATACCTTTCAGCAGGCTCTGACAGCTCGCCCATCTTAGACACATGCTAGCTACTCTTTTCTTGACATTTTATGGTCTGTCTGTCTATGCAGCGATCTGTCGCGGGATTTATTGTAGATTAACCGCTTCTCTTTAAGTCAAAGAAAGCTGACTGACTGGCATCAGTAAGACACATGCATGTTTTTTTATCTGCTTGCAATTGAACCAAAACAATGCCGAAAAAGAATGAGTGCGACCAGACTCTTCTTAGCAATCTCAAAGGCGAGGACACTTAACGAGTGAAAGAAGAGACCAAGCAAGTCTGGCGATTGGTTATATTGTCTACTTGATAGATATAGGGAAAGCGTCTTCAGACAATTTTTGAAAGCCGATTCACTTACAACATAAGTTGTCTGCTCAATTCTTTCATTCGTATTGTCGTATGACTAATGAGGAGTTGCTTGTATTGTCCGCCGTTCAGAAGGTCTTCCCGACGCTTCTTGAACCGTGTAGGTTAAGTTGGAAAAAGATAGCGGTTAAATCTAGTTATATGGTTTGCTCATATGTGCCATATCATGTATTAATAGCGACGTTGTGATATATGTGTTATTAAGCTGTCATGTCGCACGGCCACAAATCTCAAAACAAGGTTAACCTTATTTTGAGGGAACAGCCAAAATGCTGCATCGAAATGTGGCGTGCGATGTCGGCATTGAGGGTGTTGCTTTATTTTTGACGGCTTCTCAACTTCACCGTACGCGAGCAAATGGTCATTGGCGAGGTCACTTAGCATTAAAGATATTGTCTTTCTTGGAAATTTAATTCTTTACTGAAGAGATCACGAAGATTAATCGGTAACGATTTGAAGTTGATTCTGCCTTCACCATCTCTCTTGCCTTCACCGATCTCTTCTTGCCTTCTCGCTCTCGTTCGTGTTTCTCGTTCGTGTCTGCTTGTCGGACTAAAAGAAGGCAAAACCTAAAACATAATTACAAGAATTTTTTTGTTCTGGCGAATAGCAATCTCGAGAGAAATATGCGCAACTTCTTATACGCAAAGTCGCGCAATCAGGCGTTTCTGCTGGCTGGTCTATTCACTCTGTCAGTTTACCTTTTCGTGCTACGTCGAAATATGCTCAAGACTCCAACGAGCGCTCCTATAATCCGTACTTCAAATGTTGCAACTTATTCTTATGTCTCAGAGTATCGTCAAAACGCCGATAAGGCTCTGGAAAGTCGTCTTGATGTAGCTCTTCTTGAGTTGAAAAAGAGTCTCATTGCAGGACGCGGCGTTGATTACGATGTCGGCCATTGGCCCTCAAAGCTCTGGCAAATTGCTGAACGGATTGAGCCAGCTTACACACAAGCAGCTAATTCATGGCTGGTGAGAAACGAGCAGTGGAATCAGAGCATTGTGAATAATGAGGCTGCTGCTCATTTTGTTCACACAGTATATCGCAAGATACCAGAGATTGTACAATTGTACGAGACAACTTCAAGTGAAAAACTTAGAACAGATCTATTGCGGTATCTCATATTGTATGTGCATGGAGGAATTTACGCCGATATTGATGTGTACTGTCGGAAGCCGGTTTTTTTTTGGGTTCCCGCCAACATCTGGGCCTCCGACGCGCATATGGTTGTTGGTGTGGATGCAGACTTACCTTATGCTACCGCAGATACCCTGAAGGCGTGGGGATGGTCGAGACCGTATTCGTTTGCGTCTTACAATATTGTCTCGAAACCGTTTACAAAGCCACTCAGAACTATGATCACTCGAATTGTCTCTCATGCCTCACAGCTGGCAACAAAAAAGAAGAAATCGCGCTTCCCACTCTTCACTACGGATGCAGAGATCGACGAGATTTCTGGGGAACCAGTCTGGACAGATACTTTGCTCGAAATGATGAATTCTCAGAGGTCAGACGTTACTTGGGAAATGTTTACAAATCTCAAGAAGCCTGTGGTTTATAGAACAGGAGAAGGATCCATTGGTATATTACCCATCAATTATTTTGCTAGCGGGCAGCTGCATTCTAGTTCTGGCCCATTTGACACGCCTGATGCTGCTGTCAGTCGGTCTCTGCAACCAAGAAAATCGATTTTCTAAAACGCATGCGTGTTTTGCGTGTCATTTCTGTTCTAAGCATTTACAGTCTCGATCCTCAACTTGTCATAGAGTGTTGTGTGGTCTCTTTGTTTATATATCTCCACTTGGATTATTATCCATCACAATAAGCATTAGTTCTATTTTCAAATTTTCTATCAAAATTTACACATGCAAATAAGAGCACGTGATACAGAAATCTCCCAACGCTACTTTAGATCTGTTGCCCATTTCGTGTCCGTGTCCAGGCTGTTGTTTGTCCGCATATGAATATTCTTCGTTTAATAGTTGCCGATTAACGTTGATATTTAGTAGACCATGGCCCTCAGAAACCTTGCACTCTATCCGCTTGATTTTGCTATCAGGCTTATTGCGCTGCTTGTAGAGGTTATTTGCTTTTGGTATTTGGTAAGTTTAGGGTGACGAGTCTTTTGAATTCTTTTTGTTGATCTCGTCTGCTGATGAACAAAGAAATTATCTACACTCCTCCGTTCACGAAATCTTGAGCATCAGCTCATGATAGAAATGAACGAAGCAAATTCATACGAGGAATGGATAGACGCGGCTTATCGGCTTGACGCGGCACAGGGAAATGATTTGTGGTATGTAAATTGTCTCAATCTCTTTCGTTCGATATTTGCCAGTCTCACATATTTTTAAGGCGACAAAATCCGAAAAGCTCGAAATACGACTACCGACTAATTTCGCAAAGATTGCAACTGATGGCCACAGCGAGGGAGGTTGGAGACGTTGTCACTTTGATCAATATGCTCCGATCGGGATTGATCCGCAACCTTGGAAATATTTCGAACAAGCAGCTGTTTACTTACACCGGTACCAAGCTCTTGATCGAGCAATATAGTGCTGAGATCATCTCCTCCCTGTTTTTCTTTCTTGATCAGGTTGACTTTTCAACTCAGAGTAAACTCGATTTGGTGCATGACACGCGGCAATCTTTTGGTCTTTCTACTCTTATTTTACAAGGTGGAATCCTATTTGGGCTATGCCACCTCGGCGTGGTAAAAGTGCTTTATGAGCATAACCTTTTGCCAAGAATCATCACTGGTGCAGGTGTAGGCGCTCTTATTGCCACACTTGTATGCGTTCATAAAGATGATGAGCTTGTCGATTTTCTAGACGGCAAGGGTATCGACTTGAGTGTATTTCAAGAGAGAAAGCCAGCTTCCCGTGAAGGCTTGCGTAGGCTGAAACGGCTGGCTACGAAAGGATACATGTTAGATATGCAGATTTTGGAGAAATGCGTACATGATAACATAGGCGATCTCACATTCGAGGAGGCGTACGCCAGGACGCGGAGAGTCCTAAACATCGCAGTTAACTCGACAGAGAAACATGTTCCTTCTCTTTTTAATTATCTGACTACTCCTAATGTGCTGATTCGCACAGCAGCATGTGCTAGTAATGCGTTGCCTGGGTTATACGAAGGAGTTGAGATATTGTGCAAGGATGAGCGAGGTAGCATAGTTCCGTGGGTGCCTTCCGCTGGAAGTTTTAAGTGGAAGTCTTGGACAGATAGTCGCATATCAGATCGTGACGCTCCGTACACTCGTATATCTGAACTTTTCAATGTCAATCATTTTATTGTCTCGCAAGCGCGTCCATACATGACCTTTTTGTCGTCGGATCTTCGCCATCGAACAAGTACCATGCAGAGCAGAATTACCAGGGTTCTTCTTTTAGAGCTACACCATCGGCTGGCCCAATTAGACTATTTCAACCTGCTTCCGCAGACGGTTCGCCGGCTACTTGCACTAGATGATATTCGTTTGCTACCATCTTATTCATCTTCTTTTTCATCAATGGCTACTTTGTCACCGTCTGCTTCATCAACGGCGGACATCGTGACCATCATTCCTGATGTACGTGCTTCAGACTTTTGGAGACTTATAACAGCTTATCCTCGGACGAGAAAGGACGTCGAGTACTGGAGTCGAAAAGGAGAACGAAGTACCTGGTTTGCATTACCATTAATTAGGGAGCGCTGCACCATTGAGAAGGTATTGGATAGAATCTACGACGGAATGGTAAGACGAGCCAGGGCATGATGGGTTACTTAGATCCAAGTTATTCATTTTGGCTGAAATGGTCTATAACTCCGACTTTGTTTTCTGCATGAAATAATCAATGCCACACACTTGTTCATTATTTATTTTGAAAGGCATTGGCTGGCGTTGTTGCTGTTGGTGGCATCTCTTTTTGTTTGGACTAATATGCAGTCATATCATCTGTATTGCTCTTTATGAGTACGATTACACATTGATGTCTGCGTTTGCTATATAGACTGTAATGGTATAAAATGAAGCTTGAACTTAAAATGCAAAGAAACAGTAAATAAGTTTAGAATAAAGACTGCATCTCAAACCATTTCAACTACGAAGCAATTTGGCGATCTATTGTAAAGAAAAAGAAAATACCAGTTATTGATACCTTATTGACGGGGATGCAGCCGTTTAAAAAGTGCATTTTGTGGGTTAGAACTTTGAAAGCTGGCATTGTACTGACGATTGACGATTGAGATTTCACATATATTACGGAGCAGATTGAAAAAACTGTGAATCCTCCCACAGGGCACGTGCAAAAATTACGTTTACGAAAATACGCTGATTTTTGTAACTTCATGTCTCTTAGACGATTCCATCAATGGAGTTTTCATCGTCATTGTTCGTTTCTCTGTCATTCTACCTATCGCTAATTCTTAGTGACAATATGGTTCGCTAACAAACTATTATAGAAGCCTTTCTATTCCATTTGCAACAGCCCGGCATGCGCACATTGCCTATTCTGCGATTTCGCCCGATCCCCAGCTGAAGCCAGACCAGTTTGTACAGACTTTGCAGATCGACCAAAATGCTGGAAACGAACATTCCAACCATGAGGAACACGAGGGAAATATTCTGAAGGTTGATTTTTCGGCTGTTTCTGATAGAGTGCTTAGAGTCGGCGTAAATGGTTTTTTTCAGAGCTTGGGAGTTGTTCTAGAGTGTTTGGATGAACTTGACATCTCGCAATAGGCATAGCAGTGTTGAAATTGAGTTCATTACGAGAGAGCTACATGAGTTTAAGTTATTGACATTGTTCTGGTCTGGTTCAAAACTTTTGTGGCGTCATCTACACTGGTATTAGAATGTAACAATACGCAGGAATAACCTTTTGAAGTGAATTGCAAGATGTTTCTTCAACTTTGTATATAATGTATTGTCAATCCATGCATATATTCAATTTATCCGAAAACCAAGTTGAGGTTATCAACAATTTGCTATGTCTATGTATCCAAACCAAAAAAATCCAAATTATATTTAAAGACGAAATCCATTTGCTCCAGTAGAGAATTAGTTACTTTCCGAGGTAAGAAAATTTAGTGAGGCAGCAACTTTGGATCGTGCACAGCACACGGTACTGACACAATTCTATTGTTCCATTCACCATGAGAGTCTTTTTCGGCGACAAGTGCCGATAAGAAATCACCTTTGTAGCATCGATTGTCGATTCCTTTGGAATATCCCTTAATAGCGAGACCGGTCTTGGCATCATGACCATAGACTACTGTTCGACGATCAGCTGGGGGTAACGTCTGCTGGAAATCATTCCACACCTCCTTCCAGAGGATACCATCACGGGTTGGCGAGGCAGTGGAGTTATCAGGTGGCAGAACTGTACGAATGTACAGTAACACTGCAGGGTCTAATAAAAGTTAGTACATAATCCTCTTGTAAGAAACGACTTCTAAATTATCCAGATATTCACCTTGGTGTGAGTAGTCTGGAACGTTCCACATCATTCCAGCATGACAGGCAGAGACATCACCCTTGTCATATCCAAAAATTCTCTCAGGGAAATGTAGAATCAACGGACAGGAATCGATGAATTCAATCTGTGCCTGCGTGGCTTTCTTGATGATTTTCTTCTCATCTGCCATAATGCTCACGAATCCATCATTTTCTCCGTCGTAATCACCCTCCTGAATGTCATCATCGTCCTCATGCATACATCCGCAATCATCATCATATCCATCATTATCATTTACAGAGGCATACTCGAACAGCCTGTGGTGCTTATGTGAGATCTGTCCGTCCACTTCGTCATCATCGTCATCATCATCATCGAAATGCTCCAAATCGCCACTCTTGGTACCACCTTTAAGACGATCACGGACATCGTTATCAAAATCCATTTTGTGCTTGCGAGCATAACGTCTCAAGAGGGTGTTTTCGTGATTTCCACGAATACACATGGCATTGTTTTCCATTGCCATTTCCAGAACTGCAATCGAGTCAGGTCCCTTCGAGATGAAATCACCCAACAAAATAAGTTTGTCTTTGTTGCGATCAAACTCAACCTCCTTCAACAAAGCTGCAAATTCCTCATTACATCCATGGATATCTCCAACGAATATCAATCTTTCACCAGATCCCGGTGTTGGCATCAAAGATGTAGGATATTCAGCAAGCTTGACGGTCTTCTTGATCTCGTAAAAGTGAGATTTCTTTTGCGGAACGTAAAAGAGGAAAAAATATACGATTGGCATAGCCAATAAGACAGCAAGGAACTTAAAAAGACTAGAACGGCGTAACTTTCGAGCTGGCGCAACCGGTGACATCTCTGCATCTTCCAAGAATCCCGATCCACGAGGAATTCTGTTTATCCGATCACTGTAAGATGCGAACGCTCCACCCTGCTGAGTCCGCCTTGTTGCCCGGCTGTCTCCAATAACCGTAGAATATTCCGGCGGTACACCAGCTGCACCGTTTCCGTCTTCATCTTCAGCCAATAGAGGATCTACAGACGAGTCTATGTACTGACACTCGCGCTGGATCTTTGTATTAGAGTCACTGACATCGCCTTGGATGGGAATATCACTTGCCATGCTACTGTTATCTGACATATAATCTCTGAAGCTGGCCATCACGAAGAATTAACCACCAAAAGAACCAAATCACAAACTGTAAACCCAAAAAAACTTGAGTGATAACCGGAGTCAAAGCAGAGAAGGAAAAAATATGATCAGAATTCCTTCAGTCTACCAGCCTAGAAATCGTAAATTTGTTTGGAGTCGATAAAAATTAATTGTCAATAATCAATCCTGGAACCTTCAAATTTTCTCGGTAGATCAGTGGATCGCTGGATCGGTGGCTCGATTTTGAAGCTCATCGATGCTGATAAGCAAACCTTCCTTTTTGGCACCTATGTCTGGTACTGCTCTCGATCGCAATCTCGGACGGGTAACTCGGAAGGGTAACTATTTGGCGTGTTTCTTGTTTTACTGAGTTTTTTTCGTTATATCGAATATAGTTATATCGACTTGATTGATATTGTAAATAGTCACCTGATCAGCTCAAAATACGTTTACCCAATGGATCACATCAACCCTTACCCCGCTTCATGAATGCATACGCTTAAGTTATTGTTTGGCAGATCAAACCTTCAATAGTGCAAGCTGAATGAACATTGTTACACCTGCAACTCCAAAATCAACTAAATATCGTAATAGAACCAGCATGCGGAAGTCTATAAAGGACTGGACGTGAGTCAATGACAGATGTATTTAAACAAGTGGAGTTATCGCTCGTCCATTTTTACAGAGTTTTTTCGTTATATCGACTATCGTTATATCGAGAGTTGATAAGTCAACGTCTGAATTGGTGTAGTGGCAAATGATGAGCGTGGGTTAACCCAGAGTCTATGTTGGGAGAGTAATTTGTGGTCTTGGTATTCAATGTGCAGCGGCCAACTTGATCCCTATATATAGCGGAGATAGCGCCTCCAGCAATTCGAGGACAGCTAGTTGGATTATATGAGATCGGATGGCGATTTTAGGGATTTAATTGGGTTCTGGATAAATTACTGGGTTAGCATCACGCTGCCTATTTCAAACAAGCAATATATTATTCCCTTTGCTGTACAAATTATTCTCGCTGGATTGTGTGGAATTGGAACACTTTACATAGAAGAGAGCCATCGGTGGCTATACGGAATGTCAAGTTGATGAAGGTCTAGAAATTACTCAATACGTCAGAAAGCTGGATATCGAGGACGATTATCCTAGTCATGAAATAAGAATGATTTATTGATATGTGCACTACAGAATCTTATCGCCCCTACCAGTGGCTTTATCCAGGAGCTTACCAACCTCTTCAGCCGGTCGCTGTTCTCCTAATTGACCTTTTGAATAATCCCCAGTCTCTCGAGGCTTCAAGATCTCGGGTCCTTCTCGAGAAGACGTTCTCCCTTCTTGGCCCAGAAGGTCGAATCACTAACGGGGAATTGACTATGAACGGTTGGACGGATCAGAGGTATATTTCTACTGGAGCTAAGCAGGCCTGGATGAGACTGGAAAAATTGAGATCCAAGGTGTGGCAGAAGCTGGGACTGGACCATAATGTGCTCTGGATGAGGACGATCAGGGCGTCTCCTCATCAATCAAGAAGCCCCGATTTAGCAGAGAACTTAACCTCTACTGGTCAAGTTGTGAGACGACAACCTGTCCCTTTAGAACAAGATAGAGAGGCCGATCTCAATCTTCATCTCAGCGCTCAGCCGCAAAAGTAAGTCCCCGCTGCTTTGCAAGTCTCCATTAAGATATTGACATAGTGAAAGCATACCATATGCCGTATCAACAGCTGATGATTTCAGGGCCTCGCATGAGCCCCTTAGCGATCTTGGTCACGGTTTTGGGACCTTCGTGGGATTTCGGATTACCGGACTTGCCGCTATCAACAGCTGATGATTTCGGGGCCTGGCATGAGGCCGTGTCTACGGTGTTAGAAGATCAGCGTTCCATTATAAGCGATCTTAGTCAAGGTTTCGAACCTTCATCGGATTTCGGATTACAGTAGGAATTGCCCGGAATTTTCAAATATGAATTATTAAGCGCCATTATTAAGTAAATATAAGGTACTTTGAGTAACTATAAATGAATTGAATGTTTCAGCTATCTACCTGTCAAAATCTTCTTGATCGACGATCCAATTGTTGGATCTACTTTGTTGAACATATTGATGGTTTCCTCTTGCACTTGAGGCAATGCACTCTTGAGATGCTCCGCAACATTGTGCACAAAGTCATTCTGTTCCTTAGATTTACCCAGTACCTTCCACATCTCCCTTGCCTGGACAAAGTCCTCGTCCGTAACCTCGGAGGAATAGCCGGCAACCTGTCCCACCCATTCTTCGTGTGGACCAGGCGCATAGCCATTCGCCCCAACCTGCCCCTTGAAATGTATTGGCCTGAGCTTCGAACCGACGTAGTTTGGATCGGCGCCATAGTTGGTATCGTATCTGAATGCACCATCACGCTGGTACGGCGTGTATACCTCGCTGACAGGGGAGTTGCACGGGAGATGTTGGTAGTTCACTCCCAAACGGTAGCGAGCCGCATCTGGGTACGCAAACATTCGGGCTTGAAACATGGGATCTGCCGTTGGAGCAACGCCAGGAACCATTGTTGATGGAGAGAATGCCGCCTGCTCGATGTCTGTGAAATAGTTGACTGGATTTCGGTTGAGCTGTAGCTTTCCTACCGGCTTCAATGGGAAGTCTGAATGTGGCCAAACTTTGGTCATGTCGAAAATATTCCAGCGGTAGCTTTGCGCTTGCTCTGGTGTCATGACTTGTATGTACATGGTCCAGCTAGGGTAGTCGGCCCGTTCAATGGCATTGTAAAGGTCAGCGGTGTGGTGACTGGGGTTCTCTCCGGCAAGGCGGTCTGCTTCGGCTTGGGAGAGGTTCTTTATGCCCTGATCTGTTTTGAAGTGTATCTTGACATAAACAAAGCTAGACTCGGTTGTGAGCTTGTAGGTGTGACCGCTGTACGAGTTGATGTGTCGAAGAGATGCGGGCGTTCCACGGCTACTGAATAGCTGCATAAGCGCATGAATGCTCTCTTGGTTGTTGTTGTGGAAATCCCAGAACATAGTAGAATCAGGAAGATTTGACGCTGGATGGCGTTTATGAGATCTATTGAGAGATGGAAATTTGATCGGGTCCCTGACAAAGAACGATGGAATACTGTTGAATACGAAGTCCTGATTGCCCTCCTCAGTGAAGATCTTCATTCCCCAACCTCGAACATCTCTCACAGTCTCCGCGTGTCCCCTCTCCGCGCCCACAGTCGAGACTCTCAGAAGCACCTTACTCTTTTTCCCAATACCGTTGAGGAACTTGGCAGTTGTGAGGTGTGAGATATCATGAGTGACTTCGAATTCACCCCATGCACCTGCGGCCGACGCGTGAACCGTTCGCTCTGGAATGCGTTCGCGGCTGAAATGGGCCAAAGTTTCAATGAGTTGAGTGTCCTGAAGAAGGATCAGACCCTTGACCGGACTGTTGCCGACGCGTTGAGCAGTTGTGGGATCTGCCACTGGGCAACCTACAACCTCGTTAGTATACGTGGTTCAATCTATCAGGTCTAAATATTTGATGGAAGTTGTAATGACTGACCCTCGGCAAGAGTGTAAGTTGGGATATTAGACATCTTTTTCTTGTGGGATTGCAATGACTCCGATTACTGCGTGGGGTTCTGGGAAGGAATATTGTCAATCTTAGACAACGAGCATAGCGCCATTTTATATTCGAATCGAGTTAATGGAGCTCAGATATGGTACCATACCTAAAGATGATCACTGGAACAGAAAGGCATTGGCTATTGCGAAATTTTTCATCCGTAGTTGTACATCAAGAGCTCCATCTCGCGCGAGACTCCGGCAAGATTGTTTCGACAACAGCGAATCGGAATAAGCTTTCGTTCGAATCTGTGAATCTCGTTCGAATCTATGAGTCTGTTACAATCTTAGTAGTTGGCTGATATCTGAGGACGTAACAAAGACCTTGATCCTTTGACGTCACATTTACGAACGTGGTCTTTAGGATTTCTCGTCCGATAGGCTATCTCAAACTTGCACAGCACGCAGCTAACAATCCTAGAGGGATCTCTACAAGTTTAGTTCAATGAGGGGATCTGCAATGACAAGCTCATACTTATAAGAAGCGGTACATTGGACGACCAGACCTCGCATCTTCATCTGCGCATCCTATTCTGTTTATCCTGTATTTCCTAAGTTCAGCATTATCGAATTTGTCCATCATGGCTACCGAAGGAGCTCACTTTGACTTTGTTATCGTTGGAGGCGGTACTGCGGGTAACACCGTCGCCGGGCGTCTCGCTGAGAACCCTAATGTAACCGTCCTTGTCGTAGAAGCAGGTGTTGGCAACTCCCAGGAGATCGAGGAGATCACCACTCCTGCGAAGGCGATGGACCTCCGCAATAGCAAGTATGACTGGGCCTACAAGACCACGATGGTCAAGCGTGACGACTATGAACGCATTGAGAAGCCAAACACCCGCGGCAAGGCCCTTGGTGGCAGCTCCTCTCTCAACTACTTCACCTGGGTCCCCGGTTGCAAGCCTACCTTTGATCTGTGGGCTCAGTACGGTGGTAAGGAATGGACCTGGGAGCCCCTCGTTCCCTACCTCCGCAAGAGTGCTACCTACCATGATGACCTCAAGCTGTACTCACCCGACCTGACGAGGATCGGTGGTGGTGGTCCTATCCACATTTCCCACGCGGAACTCGTCGCTGAGATTCAGCCCTTCCGCGATGCTGTCACGAAGGCCTGGAAGTCGAGGGGGGAGCCTCTTTCCGAGAATATCTATGATGGTGAGATGAATGGCCTTACGCACTGTGTCGATACCATATACAAGGGACAGCGCTCTGGCAGCTTCCTGTTCGTGAAGAACAAGAACAACATCACCATTGTGTCGGAAGTTCACTCCAAGCGCCTGATTATTGATGACGCCGACCGCACTTGCAAGGGTGTGACTGTCATCGACCCTTCCGGCAATGAGCTCAACTTCTACGCCACCCGCGAAGTCATCCTCTCTCAGGGTGTCTTCGAGAGCCCTAAGCTGCTGATGCTCAGCGGTGTTGGTCCCGCACCCGAGTTAGCTAAGCACGGTATCAACGTGATTGTCGACTCTCGCCACGTTGGCCAGCACCTACTGGACCACCCTGGCGTTCCCTTTGTCCTGCGCGCCAAGGATGGTTACGGTATGGACGACCACCTCCTGCGCAAGGGCCCGAAGAACGACGCAGCTGTTACAGCCTACAAGAAGGACCAAACCGGCCCCGTTGGCTCAGGTCTCCTAGAGTTGGTCGGTTTCCCCCGCATCGACAAGTACTTGGAGAAGGACCCCAATTACCGCAAAGCCAAGGCTGCCAACGGCGGACTCGACCCCTTCTCGCCGCAGGGACAGCCGCATTTCGAACTCGATTTTGTCTGCATGTTCGGCAGTGCATTCCAGTGGCACTACCCTACTCCCAAGAAAGGCGACCACATCACCGTGGTCGTTGACCTGGTCCGCCCTGTGTCCGAAGGCGGTGAAGTGACGCTCAACAGTGCCGACCCTTTAGAGCAGGCCAACATCAATCTAAACTTCTTCGCCGACGATCTTGACATTATTGCGATGCGTGAGGGCATCAGGTTTAGCTACGATGTTCTTCTCAAGGGTGACGGCTTTAAAGACATCGTTATCAGCGAGTACCCGTGGGACATGCCTCTTCACTCGGACGAGGAGATGAAGAGGGCTGTTCTGGACCGCTGCCAAACTGCATTCCACCCTTGTGGTACCACCCGTCTGTCCAAGAATATTAACCAGGGTGTGGTTGACCCTAAGCTAAAGGTCCACGGTATCAAGAATCTCCGCGTCGTCGATGCTTCCATTATCCCCGTCATCCCTGACTGCCGTATCCAAAACTCGGTCTACATGATTGGTGAAAAGGGCGCCGACTTGATCAAGGCTGACCACAGTGATCTTTTCAAGTAATGCTCATGCGCTTCTCCGCCCTGGAATTGATCACTTTCCGTCAACTAAAAAAAAAAATTGTGATTATGGTTAAATGAATGGTTGATTGAATTTAATGAAGTTTAGAAATAAGCAGTATTCTGTATCTTGTGGTTAAATGAATGTTAAAATAAGATTATGTGATTTTCAGATCATTTCTCTTTTTGGAGATTCGTGATTTTATTCTTTGAAAAGTTAAAAGACGTCAAATACCGGCAATGCAGTGCCGACTCCTCGCTCTTACTGGATAGACACCCATTTGGAACTAATACGAGATATAGTTCATTATAAACCTCATAATCATAATGCGCTTCTTAACTTGGTCATTGGTATGTGTAGCAAGTTTGGGCGTAGGATAGGATATCATAGATGAAGTAAACTTGACAGAGATGTGAGATGTTAATGTTAAAATTTTGACAAATCGACTCTCAAATATTGGAATTATTCTATCTGTCAAGTCACGCCTATAACCCAATTATCGGCATCATCTACAACACGTTCATTCTCTGATGTTGTCATCATCCTGGAAGCGCGGGGATATCGTTAGATTAGATAACTCGCCCGAGATGGAGCTCTCACGCGAGAGTCCGGCGGAGCTTGCTTCGACAACGACGAATCAGAATAGGTTTTCAGCGAACAACCCTAGAGGGATCTCTACCAATTTTAGTGCCATGAGGGATTTGCATATTGGGCACCAATTCTCAGGAATGACGAGAGCACAAACTTATAAGAAGCGGTAGATCGGACGATCAGCCTTCTCATTCTGATCTGCGCATCCTATCCTGATGTTCCTATTCCTGAATTATTGATCCTGCGACCAGAATGTCATTGTTGCCAATAATTGGATAAAAGAATCTGAGTTACTATTGGTTAATTATCTATACGGTATAAACGACCTATATCCAGAAGTCAAGGTTACACCGTCGTAGGCGAATATAAAAGGGCATCGAAACCCCCCTCTGGCAAAAAGTTAACTACACCAGTAATAAATTAGTCTCTAGATCAGGTAAAGATCAAGTGGTACTACACGGTGCATGAATACGAAAAAGATCGGTAATATTAGATATAACAGGTTTTGTGAAGGCCTCCGAAGTCTGCAATATTCTGCATACAAGATTCTAGGTGTAGAGCCACAAGCTACGCGAATAAAACAAGTTAAAGAGCTTCGACCACCCCTATCAGGTCAGCCGAGTCCTCAAGCCCGCGAAACTCGACGTCAACCTATAGTTGCTCAACTGCATACGGTTGAACTAGCGAGAAAGGCAAGGATGAGCCGCGTCTCCGTCGAGTCACAACGGGTCGATGCCCCACTAACAAAGTCGGCGACCTTCCTCGTACTGTTGGTCGCTGACGGTCCCGAAGCGATCCGGACCATACGCTCAGCGCTCGCGAGCATCAGCGACCTCACCAAAAACGTCGCCATTCGCGATCTCGGTGCCTCACTCGCGTGCACTGTCGGCATCGGCAGCCGCGTCTGGGACCGCGTCACTAGTCTACCCCGACCGGCAGAGCTCCATCCCTTCCCGATCGTCAAGGGCGCGGTCCACACCGCTGTCTCGACTCCTGGCGACCTGCTCTTCCACATCCGTTCAGAGCGCCGAGATTTTTGCTTTGAGTTCGAGCGACAGCTGATGGACCTCCTGGGTGACGCCGTTACCGTCGTTGACGAGACCATTGGCTTCCGTTACTTCGACGTTCGCGACCTCCTCGGATTTGTCGACGGCACGGCCAACCCAGTCGGTCCGGCCGTGCCTGCCTCGATCCTCGTTGCTGAGGAGGACTCAGCCGCCACCGGTGGCAGCTATATCGTCGTGCAGAAGTACGCGCACGACGTCAAAGCGTGGTATGCCCTCCCGGCGGAGCAGCAGGAGGCAATCATAGGCCGCACGAAGCTGGATAACGTTGAACTCGACGACGCGGCCTCTGGGCAGCGATCGCATAAGACCCTCGCCACGGTCGAAGACGAGAACGGTGACGAGCATGACATCGTCCGCGACAATATGCCGTTCGGCTCCCCTGGGTCAGGCGAGTTCGGAACGTACTTTATCGGGTACTCGAGGCGCCTGTGGGTCATCGAGCGGATGTTGCAACGCATGTTTGTGGGGCACCCTCCCGGGCTGCACGACCGCCTGCTGGATTTCTCCAAACCGTTGACGGGCACGACATTCTTCGCGCCGTCCGCTAGCCTCCTCGCCAGCCTTGACTCCGACTGACGGACCTCATCTGTTACGCAATTCAGCGATTCAGAACATTTATGAGTTTATACAGGCGTTTACTGATCTAGATACATAGCTGTTTGGTTCCAAATTAATCACCTATCTATTCCGTATTACAGTTAGCTTTTAAATTATTCGGTGCTGCTTTGAGGCCACAAGAGTTTTTGAAAGTTGGTATCGCCGATATAGCACTTCCGTACTAACCCGGACCACCCGACTTTAGCAATTTATAACCGGAGCAATTCTTGTGGTGACGAACTCAAATTTGATCAGACCATAGTTCCAACATTCAATAATCATTTGTCAAATTTTAAATGATTTGGTACTGCTTTGAGAGTGCAGGAATTTTTGGAAGTTGCAACCGCTTGCATACCAGTTTTGTATAGCCCAGGAATGCTCGACTTTACAAATTTATAGCAGCCGCAATTTGCGTAATGGTCAGCCGAACTCTGGTCAGACTATACTTTCACCATCACAGAATTGATTTTGAAAGCTAGTGAGGTTGCCAGGTGGTTCCAGACCGACCACCATTCTTTAGAGACTTGTCCACGGCGCAATCCAAGGTATAACAACTCGCTTGAATTTAATAGAAAAGTAAATAGAGATTAACCAGAATATGTCAGTGGAAAGATGGAAATAATTGAACCGATTTGCAGATGCTATTAATTCGCAAAATTGAAACAGATTCATTGGACTTGATCTCGAAACTTGACTTTGATATTTGAAATTTTGTATGAACCTCAATATACTGAATAGACATCCCACATTTCTCCAGGTCATACTTTGAGCATTCAAAATTAGATTCAAAAGTTTTAAAATTATTCGAGGTCACTTTGAGAGTGCGGTTGCAAAAGTTCATAATCAAAGTAAAATGTGTGGCGTTAAAAATATATTTCAGAGCTGGCAACCTCAATTTTGGTGGTCCACCAAAATTCAGAAGATCACGTAGACTACAATTTTCGATATAACAAGTTGTAATTGGCACAGTAGAAAGGCAGAGAAACAATAGAATAGGTCATAAAAATCATAGATGATCATTATCAAAAATGACAACAGTCTGAAAGATATAAAGTGTTTACATATTTCATCGGCATCTCAGTGTATATCGCGCCACGCCAAGCGTCAATAATTCAATTTGACAGACCAAGTAACGATGAATAATTAGATCGAAATTCATACATATTATGGGAGCGCTGAATGAATAGACAATAGAGACGCCGTTGACGAGATGCGTGCCAGTCATGCCGGGTCATGCCAGGTCACGGGATATTCAAAATAATCTAAACAAAGGTCAGTTTAACCATCTTGTGCACGACTCTAGATATCAAATATCGATCGTTTTGATTTCTTTCTTCTCTCTTCTCATAGATACTGATTTAATTTTTATTTTTCCTATGCCGTCTCGGACTAATGATGAACGACGTCATGGAAATGGCATATCTGCTGTTGTTTACCTTCGCGTATGCCTTCATGAAGCGCGGTGAGGTTTGTTGTGTTGCATTGGCTAAATACATTCGGTTTACTCATCAAATCGTATGGTCTACTGACATGTTTGGCCTGAACTTTTGTGTCGGCCTCTGTATTTTTGAGACCGGTTTGTAAAAACACGTGAGCGAAGCTTAGATATAGTCTGTCAACAGTTTCAAGCGGTTCAGAAAATTGTCCGAAACTTCTAAAGTACACTGATCAAGAGCATATAGTCACAAAGTATTCCGTAGACTATAAAATAAATGGTGGCTACAGTTCTGTACTTGCTCTTCCAAAACAGCAGTCAATATCTTAGCTTAGGCTTACTATAGTTACTCCTTAAGAAGTAAAATGACGAACTATGAAATTAAGACCTGACATTATAAATTTCCTTGTACAAAATCTACATCTTGGAATTATAATACTTGGCATAACTAACTTTATTCTGCCTTTTGATATTCATCTGGAAAAAAGATGAGTCTTTCAACACCCGCTTTAGTTAGAACTACCATTCTAATAACACCACCAGAGCCGCCATCCCATTTGATAGCTTCAGAGAGCGCTAAAGCGAAGTCAGTAAATGCAAATCATTTCGTTCATCCCTCACTGCAGAGTGCATACCTGACTTGACAAAGCTGACCGTCTCATCCTGGGTCATAATGACTTTGAAATGTCGATCACAGTAACCATAGATATACTATTGAACAGTTAGCATTGTTCTTAAATTCAAGCTTCAACAAAAGAAAAGCGTTATTAAAACTAAACAAATTGATTCATACTGTTGAGCCGCTTCCACCAATCGCATATTCTTGTTTATGCAAACTTCCTCCTAAAGGTATGCTGTATACTTCTCCTCCACTTCGATCGCCATAACCTGCAACGATAATGCCTGCTTAAAAGGTTCAGCTCAATACATTCACCACGAATAACAAAAGAATTAACCTTAAATTATCCTTGTTGGTATAACATATCTCTTGAAATGAAGATGCAGCAATAAAGTTGTAATGTTACATTTCCACGTGGTCAAATAACTCCGGGTAACAATGGTGGAAGAGAGCCTCACACGTTAATAGATATCTTCAAATGTAGAATATAAATTATCCTAGAAAAATTCCACAATGGATATTTAAAATTCAAATACTTCGCCGATAATCTACATCATTAATGATCATAATATTTAGAGATTCAAAACGTCTATACATGATAGAAAAAAAATGTGCTCCCCTGCAGGGGCTCGAACCCTGGACATTTCGGTCGACCTTTTAGCCCACTTGCGTCTTAAAAGCCGAACGCTCTACCGACTGAGCTACAAGGGACGAGCACATCAATCCATCAATTCATGTGTTGAAGAACTCCCATGAAAAATTTTCGAAAATAAATGAGATCCAATCATGAAGAGATTTGCAAATACAGACGTTGACTTATACGATCAACTCTCGATATAACGATAATCGATATAACAAATAAACATCTGTAAAAATGAAAGAGCGATAACTCGACCGGATGGAGCGATTCACGGAATACATCTGTGCTTGACTCACGACAAAACCGAGCAGGACGCTCATCATTCTCGCGGTACCCGTTTAGAATGTGAATGAAATTTAGGCATGCTACAACATCTCGGTTCCACAGCCTG
>JAKTSW010000095.1:0-47259 GCA_030580435.1 Babjevia anomala
TGAAGGAAGCACTTGGGCGAAGCGAGCAGTCATCAGCAAAGAGAATAATTCATGAGCACGAGACTACAGCGCAGCGCAACGCTTTAAATCAAAGGCGGAATATTACAAAAGGCAAACGGGTCATTTTGAAAAATAAGATTCTGGTTACAACGGAAGAATTACGCGATGGGGTGGCGCTTGCCGAAAAAGAGACATTGGAGAGATCTCAAAAAATAAGCAACAAAAGGGCCAAGACCACCGAAAAGCCAGCTCAACTTAGTTCAGATGATACAGAATTCATAGACGCATCGGAGGATGTAGAAATACAGGATTCTATTACTTTGAGGATGGAGTAATTACTTTAGACATTGTACGTCGTCTGAAATTTCATACCGGTACTAAGGGTATTACCATTACCCGCTCTTTGACGTTATATAAACAGAGATTCCTCCCATGTGAAACAGAAAAGCAAGGTCCAACTAAATTACCAGATGCTCCATCTAGGTGTCTCGCTAACTTGTATGAATAACTAACTTGTACCATTTGACAATCGCAGATGTGTAATGAGGAGTTACTGTTTGACCCCTAAACTCCGCCGAAAACTGGCAGTGCACTGCTGTAATATCTTTGACGATCGCTAACTTTCCGTCGTAGTATTTTTAAATATTCTAATGAGTAATAATCCAGATGTAACTCGATGTCAATACGCACACTCAATTTTACGGTATTGTTGTCGATGTCGTCTCTGAAAATCTCAAGGCCTTCGTAAATCATAGATATCTCAGAGATTGGTAGGTCCTTGAACCACTCCGCGGGCGCAAACTGCATGTTCATCTACTTATTGGGAACAGTAACACCAGGCTCGCAATTGTTTTCGATAGCAGTCCACAATGCAGCGCATTGTTCTCTTGTTAGCACGTCTTTCATTGCTGGATCTTGCATGCTCTCTGTCTTGCTTGGGAAAGTGGCGCGGCTGTTTCATTAAGGCACTACGATTAAACCGACTGCCAGCAGAGAGGCTGGTGGCAGGGATATTTGGATGAGTATGACCATCATAGTGAAGAATAATGCCAAGAATATGGTGGCTCCCACGCAGTCTCCTGTGAAGTTGATCTAATTGTCTTGTCATTAGCTGAAAGCCAACTGGAGAAATAGCTGTCAAAGCCATGACGACATACAGATTCAGGTTCACGAGTCTTGAGAAGATACTCCACAGCTGCGAAAATCTGTCTAAATGCAGTCGGATATGGTTTGGCTGTAACAAAGTCTGAAAAGATTCAGCATACGTTGGTCGAGCTTGCGGAGGAGTCACATACCATAGCCGATACAACAAACAGCAACATCAGCACCGGCAGCACAAACGTCTTTGAGACGTTCATATGTAAAACGCCGCTTGGGTTCGTTCATCGGCAATACCAAACCTCCACCTAGATGAATACCTCAACGAATACACCATCATTCAAGAAAAGCCAATGTGAAACTCACCAGGAATCATAATAATGAGAGTTTTAGCTGCCCGCTTTCCAAAATACATAAGAGATGCTCCTTCGATAATCTCATAACCCTCTGGAATGTTTTCCGTAGCGACAAATTATTGGTATCGCTCGAAGGAAGAGAGCCGACTCATTTTGCTGTATATATGGATCAGCAATTATAAAATACATAGCTTTGCTTTTCTTTGAATTCACGCTATCACTTCAGCATTAAGAGCCATTTTGGGTATTTATCACTAGAGATATTCCTCTGCTTTATGCGTCCTTAAATCAATGGATATTGTGGTAACGAGACTCCTAAGTTGGAGAAAGTGGAGTAGTTGTAAGACAATTTAGACTGTACACAAAGACGACTGTAGACCACTATGACTGGTCTGACAATATGAGCTCAAATGCTCTCCTTACTGATTCCGAATGTTATCCCTATGATCACAAGACATCACGTGACATTACAGCCGACTTATAAAGCTTATTTCGGCTCGGTAAAGTCATATAAAATAGAAGAGGAACTGTGAAATTAGTCCGAAATAGCATGAGCAAAATCGGAGAGAATGATTACGATTTGAATATGTTTTGTGGCGAAGACATTACAAAATGAAGTCATCTCGAAGAACCGGGCCAACTAAAAGTGAAATCCGCCTGCTGCCTTAGTGGGGCTAGCCTATTTGACATGAAATTTAATTAAACTCTTGTGGCTAGTTTACCGAATAATGCTTTGTTCTGGTCCGTTATTAATCAAAAATTAGCATATATATCACGTGATAGCTGAGCCTTGAATTGGACACAAAACATTCTATTGGTGTATCACTAGAAAAAATAATATATCGACTAGTTGTCCTCAGACATAAGCCAGCTTTTTACCGAAAAGCCTAATATTATTAGTGGAATTGGATGTGCAATGGTCTATTAATAACTTCTACTTGCTGTATAAGCGACACTTTTCACTGGGTTTCGCTCGAGTCGGATATTTTCGGTGATAAGTGAACTTCCAAGTTCCATACACAATGTTCCATTAGAAGGCCCCCAATGCCCCAACCCTTGAGCCACTTACTGAAAGAGTAATTCAGGATCCGGATTTAGTGAATCTCAATACTAATCATGTAAATTTTAGTTGGAAGTGAACATCTAATATCTCTGCAAAGAGCAACCTTTCCGTTCAAATGTTCATCGCTCTGAAATCAATCGAGGAATTCGCCTAATGAATACGTTTAACTGGTCTTTTTAATGGAATTACAGGTGTTTCACCTTGTGAATTAACTATGATGTATCAAGAGACTTATTGCTATATCTGCCAATGTCTAAATTCGTCAATGTCCGCAACACCAATATGGCTTCAGAAATGAACTATGTCTTTTGTAAACACTAATTCTTTAAAGAGAAATTGGTTCACTTCTAATGCAACTCGACTCTTGTAATTTTTTTTCCTTGTCTGTACTAACTCTAATGCAAGGGCTATCTTTGGTAGAATACACTAGAAAATTGCAGAATCAGCATAGCAGAGCGTTAACTACTTCAGCAATGCGACAAATCTAACAATAAGCGAACGGGCACCCTCGCCTTTGATATGTGACGGCCACGACACTCACGTAAGTGGCTACTTCATCGCTTATTGCATGGAGAAGAATATTCAGCTTTTGATACTTCCTCCCCATACGTCACACGTACTGCAACCGCTAGATGTCGCCATTTTTTGGGCCATTGAAAAGAGCATTGACTAGTGCTTTGATGCCTCTTCACGAAGCACGCGTGGCGAATCCAGAAAGTCAAATGGGTAGAGGCATATGGCCAAGCAAGACTAAGGAAGTTTCAGCTCTATGAATATTGGTTCGGCTTGGCGTGGAGCTGGATTGATTCCACTTGATCGAAGAAAAGTTCTGCACAACTTAGGAATTGAGGATACAGGAGAACAATAAGCTGTGGAAAATCCACCTCAAAAGCCTATAAAGGACTCCAGAGCTTGGAGAATTACAGTGAGCCTGTGCGGGGTTAGGAAAGGATATCGTGGGTATGAGAACGCCTGCTAGATCATTCATCCAAAGAATCACATCTAAACAATTGCGAGAGTCTGCGCATCGCGTTCTCAATGACCATGAGGCTACAGTCCTCCGTAACTTACTTAAAAGAAGAGACGTCAAGAAAGGAAAACGAGTAGTTTCAAAGGATAAGTTTCTTATTACAACCGCGGAATTACGTGATGGAGTGTTGAGGGCTGAAAGCGTCACTCTCGAGCGAATGAAAAGAAAGGGCAAAAAAGGCAACCAGAACATTAAGAAATTATCTGAAAAAGTCTGATGATGAACGTAGATGCATCAGAAGATACAGGAATTAAAGACTGCATTATACTTGATGTTGAGTAATTAGCATAAGAATGTCATCTTGTTGAGTTATTAGTCCCATTACGGAGTAAGTCCCATTACGTCGTGAGCGACGTTAGTGTTGTGGCACTAGAAATATGAGCAAAATAGGCTCATTTCCGGTTAGAGCCTCGGATATTAGTTAGTAATTACTTTCAGTAGGATGGTTTTTGTCATATTTTCTAACTATAACGTTACATCGATACTTCTGAATATAAAGCAAGTTTGTCCGCATCCATTGAAAAGTGATATTTAATTGTCTTAAAATTTTTTTTGTAATCTTCATACTGAGTTTGGATTTTGAACTCCTTGCTTGCTATCGTCTGTGTTTCGTTCCAATACCGCAGATCTGACTGAATACTGAATATTTAACCATTATTGCCGTATCTTTTGGCTACAGCTGAGTTGACCTAAAAGTATATATTTTTCGAGGAAGATCAGTCAAATTTTCACCAATATCAGCGATTGTTCGTAATTGATTCTTTTAGTCCATCATTATTGTTATTATATAAGCGGACGGTTTTAGTGATAATTCCAGCTCTCTAGAATGGAATTGAATTCAATAGATCAATATGAATTGACGCGTGACATGGTGATAAAGCTTGCGTTTATCTTTCAGGGACAATTGGATGAATCTTTATTGAAAAGCAGTCTTGAGCGTGTGATAACGGGTGAATTTCGGATTTTCGGCAGTCGATTGCGAAGCAATGGCAAAAGGTTCGAGTATGTCATTCCTGAAGAATTCAACTCGGAAACACGCCCGTTCGATTGGGTCTCGAGGGACAGACTCAGGGAGAATTTGTCGAGCGAATTCACAGCTGCTAAGAGAGCTGATGGGAAGAATTTGAGTACACTAGAGATGGCAAATTTCGCAAAAGTCTTCCCGGGTGACACTAAGACGAATCATAAGTCCTTCTTAAACCAACCGCGATCGATGATTAAGGTGTATTCGACAATGTATCGAGATTCCACGGCAATACTTTTTACCGCATCGCACATGCTTTGTGACGCTGGCGGACTCAAGCTGTTGCTGGACGGATGGGTAGACGAACTCAATGGCCGGTCCCTTCAACCATTACAGCTCGAGCTCAAACTTCCAGAACATGTGAAAGAGATTGGATCGAAACTTTCTCCAATGGTGCCTCTTACCATTTCACGAAAACTTTCTATCTATGCTAGACTAGGGTGGACTCTTCTCAGGCACGGACCGGGCATTCCGAGGCCAATCAGTATTTCTAAATCTCTTTTGGAGAAGATGCGACTACAAGCACAGGCAATAGCGGACTCGAGACCTAATGTAAAGGAGGGAACGCCATTACGGATCAGTCGAAATGACGTTCTAGTTGCAACTGCAGTCCGGCTTTCTGTTGCGGGCCGCGGAGATACGTCAAGGTTCGACGTGTTAGCAGCCACATCCATAAATTTTCGACGGCGTATCTCAAATAATGACCGTTTCCCACACAATTTTTTTTTCCCTGCTCCCAACAATCACTTTACATCTGAACTTATAAATAGTTGGACGTTGCCAGAATTGGCAGTTGAACTCAAATCCTTCACAAAGCAGTTTATGGACCAGCCAAATGAGCTGGTTAAGATATTTAACCAAATAGAATATGGTAAACCAACACCTTTTTGGATATATCCTTTCGATCTCAACATGACTTTCACAGATTGGGGTACCTTCAGGTTTTCTAGTTTGGATTTTACGGCCGCCGCCTTCCCAGGCCAAAATGAGAATGCGGGCAAGGTCTTGGTGTTTGAGCCACTGATGTTATTTCCTACTGTGACTGATTGTGCCGTGATGCTTTTTAACGACGGTCCCTTTGGAGATGGAGGAGCTACGCTATATCATTTCATGCAGAAAAGTACTTGGAAAAGAGTCGAGACAACGCATGGAGAGATAGAGAAGTATATCCTGTCTTTGTGGAACCAGCCCACTTTGTAAATAATAATAGTCACTAGCGATTAAACACCGAGCTCTCTTTTCTTTTTATGATATTCTTTTAAATTCGAAAGAAGTAAAGTTAATAGGTGTATACATCAAGGAAATGGATAGAAATAAAGACTGTCACGATCTTGTCTTGTCTCCTGTTAGATTTTTTCTTTATTTGCTGGTCAGACTGGTCTCCATTTTTTACTGACAACTCGATCGGTTGTGCAGAAGCTAATAGCTTGGTCCACTGATCATCCATCTTAGCCAATTGCTTCTCGCTAAGTGATTTGGGTATTTCGGCAGCCAAGCTAAGAGCCGGTGGGATTCTCATATTGCAGACTACCGCCATTTTGTCGAGAAGACTGTCCAAAAAAAGGAGGTGCTCAAGGTCAAGCGGAGTCAGTTACGTTGAATCTATATCCTGGGCTTAACTGTGAAGGTGAGTGGATAACCGCAACTTTTGACTTTGATCTTGCAGGGGGTGACCAAATATTTCAATTAGATTTTACCTTTCAAAGCGGTGGCTACATCAGTGGGTGGGAGGGCTGTTGTGTCTACGCTTGTCAGTATGGATCTGGGTGTTATGACGAGGGTGATATGTGGATTGGCTATGATGACGCAAATGGGTGTATTGTTGGGGAGAATGGATTGGCTTTTGACAAGATTATGGTTAAAGGCTGTGAACTTCAAACAGATTAGACAGGACATCTAGTCTCAAGCAGTCGCTGTAATGTCAACAACCTGCAAAGGACCTTATGTATGCGATACATTCAACCAGATTAATTAATCAAGAAGAACTTCTTTGTAATTGATCATCTACCAAGATAGTTGCCTTCCAGCTGAAAGAACCTCAACTTGCCGAATACCTTGACCACCTGGAAGATCTAAATCTAATCCAACGCCATCTTCGCGGTCTTGGCGTGGCGATAACTTCAGCTCACACACAAGACTATACGATTCCCTAACGTTACTGTAGGCCCCAATGGCCATTGTTGCTTAACCACGGTCAAGGCATTCATGCCTCAGCAGTTTCCACAAGAAGGTCTGCGGGACTGTCAGTGGCCGGTGTCAATACGGAGACGATGATCCTCGTATTCGTCGACTCCCTTCGGCTGGGATGTCTACAACAGAAGCTACGAAGACAGATAGGCCGCAGGTTCTACTGCAAAAATGTCATGGATGATAGGGCATAAACCACCAAGAGAGCAATATCCAGAATGGTTATCTCAATCCCTCAATTTCATCGAGATTTGGAAAGTTAGGATCTGCAATCAAAAGCGCTAATTGACTCTCAGACAATAGGATTTGTTGGAGAAAGTTGTCTCTCGAATATCATTTGCTGCAGAATTACGATGATTCTAGCTTTTCATAGCACCTTCGCATTCTGGGAATTGAATTTGCCGCTACCACAGTTCCTGTGTTCTTTATTGGGAAATATTGCATGGGGTTTCTATCGGTTGATTATTCGATTTCTGTGGGATATCTCGCAAATGTTGCTCCTTAAGGCATTGGGCCTACAGCCGCACCTAATATTTCATTCTCCATCGGCCTTCTCACCAACTTCTAGCAAAGCCAGCGAACGCTGGTCTTGTCGAGCTGTCTTCTGTTCCCAGTGGATTTTTTTGGGACTGCTTTGAGCTTTCTGATCTTTCTAACTGAATCACCGTCTTTCTTGTGCCTCAGGTTCAAAATTCTCAATCGAAAAAAGCTCTTAGGACGTTGTACGGCACTGATGTGGGTGCAGGTAGCACGATTGCAATAATTTATCCTAGTCTTGCTGGAACTAAACTAATGTCAGACGGCTTGTCTTTCACTAAATGTTTCGAGAAATTCAACCGTAGGCGGACAATGACAGCGAGCAGCCATCGTCGCTTCATAGAGTATTCAAGCTACCGCTACCTCTACTAGCTATCATGAATGAATATACATCGATCTTTCAAACAGTCCTTTCAAACAGCGTTATCAGTGCTCGGCGTTACAACCTCCTCTTTTATTAGACAGGTTCGGCCGACGGCCGGTGTTATTATTTAGCCATCAAAAAACTAAAAAAGTCCATGAAAAGTTGATTTTCAGTCTCGATGCAATGCATCGACTGATGATATTGGTGTGATTGTAAAAAATCTGGACAGAATGAAAGTATTATGGAACGTTCCGAACATGCTCTCGCGGAACTAGCTAAATGTCGTTAGAGAGTTCATCAGAACCACGTGTATTCTAGCTAAAGTTGTCGGGCGTTCGAACAGCTGAGCGTTAACTTAGCTGCAGACTACGACGAGACGTTTATGCTGTTATCTTAGACCGGTCTGGATCCATCGATTCCAGATACTAAACATCTAATAGGAAACCTTATTTTCTTGTGGGCTTAATCTCTGATCCAGTGACTATATTTAGTAGAATACACCCATAAACCCTAGAAAATTAAAAAAATAGCATAGTGAATAATATCAAGGCCAACACAATGGGAACTAAGCCACCGGAGATATTTTATCTAGTTGCGGAGGAGTCATAAAGAGGTATAGTGAGATCGGATATGTGGTAGTTCCACTTATATACCGACAGTTCTACTTATGAACATAAAACAAGTTTGTGCGAATCCACTCGAACAACGACAAGTACCTTAAAGATTTTGTGTAATTTTCTTATTTAGATTAATTACGAACGTTGAACTGTTTGAATATGGGTCCGTCACTGCAATGTCGATTATTGAACTTCCTATTACCCTATAGGGGCTTCAAGAAATCAATGCGCGAGTGGGATGAAGATCGTTGGAGGAAGGAACAATTGGCTTCAGTCAAGAAAATTGATCCCGGCTCCTTTTTTAAGAAATATGACTGGGAGGAAAAATCATTTAAATCCTTAACTTTTGTGACTGTTCGATCTCCTTTGAAGAAAAAGGATGGTATGGTGGTTTATTACTTTGCTGGAGGTGCATTCTGCAGCTATCCTTCAGCAATGCATTATAATTTTGGTTTATCCTTGTTGGAGATGGTTCCTGATTTGACTATGGTTTTTGTACATTATCGTCTCTCCCCACAGGGGTCTCATATCGACTTCTATCCTTCGTTCATAAAGTTTTACAAGGAAACATTAGAAGAGATTGATGCAGGTCGAATATGTTTAATGGGTGATTCATCAGGGTCTGCCCAAGCTGTTGCGTTAGCTCAACAGTTTAAGAAAGAAGGTCTACCGGTACCTAAAGATCTGATAATATTTTCCTCTGTGCTTGATCTTGGTTTAGATCACCCTAAGATTTTAGAGCTTGAGAAAAATGATCCGATTTTACATCCTCGTTGTCTAAAGTATTCTTTTATTTGGTGGGCTAACGGAACTTCCTTTCAAGATCCTCTGATTTCACCAATTTATGGAAGTTGGGAAGGAATCGGACGTGTGATGTTGATAGTAGGCACAAGAGAGTTGTTTTGGTCTGATGCTTTGAGAGTCAAGGACAAAGTTGCTGAATATATAGAGTATGATGGTCTACCACATGACTTTCCTTTAGTTGGATTTTTACCAGAAACAAGAGAAGTCAAAGCGAGAATTGCTCGAAGGTTAATGGCATAGATTTCAATTGACGATGTATTTCGATGATGGCGTCGTTGACACACCTAGGAATTTCATATTTCTATTGCGATTTCAATCCATAACGTCAGTCACCGTGCAATCAATTATACTGCCCATATAGTCATATCTTTAAACTACTGTTGTTCCTCAAAGGAATACCACGACACTCAATAAAAACTAACAAGCGGGAACCACCAGTCCTTTAAGCATTAGCTAGAGTAACGTAAATAATGGCGTAATCATTAGCCCCCCCTACTCATCTCATGACTATGTACATAGCTACGCAAATACTCTATTTATTCGCAACAAACTATGATACAATCATTAATATCGCT
Source organism: Babjevia anomala (assembly GCA_030580435.1). Taxonomy (NCBI): domain Eukaryota; kingdom Fungi; phylum Ascomycota; class Lipomycetes; order Lipomycetales; family Lipomycetaceae; genus Babjevia; species Babjevia anomala. The sequence continues at coordinate 9,656 of JAKTSW010000095.1, forward strand.
ATCAACAACCTCATCGGATACCTCTACAAGCTCAGTGCTAATTTCAAGCGCGTTCACCTTCTCGTTGTTGGCCTATTTGCTCTTCTTTGTGGCTTGCTCACGCAAAAATGACCTAACGGGCGTTTTAGCAGGCGCTTCGTTATCTGCCCGAAGTTGAAGAAGTACCGGTGGAAGCACCACCACAGACACAACAAACGCCCACAAAACAGACTTTTGGCAATGTGTATATTGCAAGTTTATCTCCTGACTATGACACACTGCATATGGCCAATGAAGCTCTCTCAGAGCACAAACAGGTTCTTTCGATCAAGTGGAACTAACCCAGCTCCACGCCATGCGGATGCGATATTTTGTGCGTTAAATGTTCTCCGCCTTCCTTCTGTATATGCTTCTAGCCATTCGGCCTTTTGAATTCGCGCAATCTGTGCTTCTTGGAGTGGCGACAATGCTGCTGTGAGCGCCTTCTTCAATGGCCCAAAATACCAATATCAAGCGGCTGCAACATATGCGACGTATGGGGAGCACCAATTATTGAATATTGTGATTCATCAATGAGAAATAAAGCTACCACTGATATGACTGTCGTGACCATCACAGATCAAAAGTCTCGTCTGACCACCAGACTTTTCACGCGCAGAGGCTCAAATATTTCTGTCAACCATTCCAAGCCATGAATATTGCTGGTCCATCCATCCATTTAAATTTGCAGAGAAAGACCAGTTACTTTCAAGTGACCGAGGAATCCATTTATTTAGGACAGTTTTGCCTTTAAAAATCACAAAGGGATCAAGTACCATCCCATCAGCACAAATACACTCCACAATCGAAATCCACTCCTGACGACCGGGAATTACTTGCCACTGAGTTCTAACGGATATATCGACAATTGCCCTTTAGATTCCATTGAACCGATAGCGAACACGGTCTCGTCCATATTGTGGATATCTGAAAGATCGATTTTAAACTCATTAATTTCATCTTGGACCGCGTCGAACTAACGATTCAACGTGTCTTTTGTTGCGTTCTCCATCCTACTAGCTTGAATTCGACGAGTAAAAACAGAATTGATTTGAGGATGACGCAGAATAATTGTGGAACCCACTCTTTGCCAATTGGACGGTGTTTGACAGTAGTATCGTCTGGAGAAGTGTTGGACGGGATGCATAGTGACCGCACTTCAAATGCGATTTTTCTTAGCAGCTTGTCTTTCAGAGGATATGCACCCTTGCTGAGCTGTTTGATCCACTTCAATATTACCTTTTCTTCAGCTTCAGTCAATAATTGTTGGACAGTTCCAGCAGCAAAGCAGTTCCAGCAGCAAAGCGCGAAGGATAGCCTCTTAGCCTTCGATTGACGGTTGACGCGTTTATTCCTAGGACGTGCGCAGCCTCAGTCCCTGACTTATATTTCCCAGACTCTATTCCTGCCAGTGCTTCAGTGACTAGTCTATCTGCTTCGGCTGCTTTTTCACTTTTGCGACGTGTCATGGTGACGTTGTGACAAATTCAAGTAGAAGGATGGTTCGAAACTAAATGAATAAGGGGGGGTCAAATGATTACGCCATGATTTACGTTAAATCTGGATACTAAGTTGCACACGAGTTTACAATTAATTCGTCAACTGCAACTGACAGTTTCACGTGTGAATGCTTGACTTGACTAGTCATTATTGTTAGAAGCAGACAAGAAATTGGATGAAATAGACGTAATAGATGACAATCGGCTGCCACATAAGCTATAGCGGTTGAGATTCGCGCGCAGCATCTTTTAATAGTTTTCCAACCCTTGTCGGATGCTATATATTGGTAAAAAGATCTATCTATGGCTTATTTAGCGGGATATTTCTCAAAAGTTCTTATAATTCTTCTCTTAAGCTTGGAGCACTGCATAGAGCAAATGATGCATACATTGCATATCCAGGCGCTACAAACGCTTGTCCAGTCATTTATTCGCTAATGACAGCTCGCAGCAACATCATTATACCTCTTGTAACTTTATGATGAATCAACGTGAGAGTGAAAGTTTTGAAACTTAATCATCAATAGAAGAGATAACAAACAAGAAAACGAGCAGTCTTAAAAGGGCAAGTCAAAAAATAACTATTGAAGAATAGCACAATGGGGAGCTAGCTGCAGAAAAAGAGACCTTCGATCGAGAGAACAGAAAAACTGCATAAAACCAGCCTTTCTAACTACATAAAATTTGCGTTGCTTGCTTCTTCGCGAGTCCTAGCTTTTGCCCTTGTTCCTCCGGCCAGCAGAAGCTTAACTTTAAATTCTATTACGTCTGTTCAATGGCTACTCGTCCTTCACAAATACAGCAAAGATGACAACGTTAGCTTCAGTTACTGATCCAGATTTAGAGTTGTTGACTTCGACATTGTCATCTACGAGTCTCAACAACATAACTTCTCAGCTGGTAATTAGCATCAGAGAATGTCTAGCCAATGGAACGTCTGCTCCGTCGGCATTGGAATGTTTCATGTTATGTCTACTCTCTTCCACATGGATCAGAAGGAGGTATTTACCTGAGTCTCGTTGTAGAGGGTTCTACTCTACGTATCGGCGTAGTTAAATTCTCTCAAATAACGCTCGCAAAGTCACATAGGTCGATGTATCGAGAAATTAGGTTAGCAAAAAAGCACCACGATTGATGAGTCACTCAAAATCTGGACGGAATGAGCTTTTTTCGATAGTTCGTTTCTCAACTTCAGTCGGTTTTGTTTATTGCTGACTCAAATGGATGGATCATCCTCTCGGAGGCGTAACCTATTCCGCCAGGAATGACCTGGAGTTTTCCTTTAGAGTATGTCATTGGTGATCATTGCTATTCAGGTAAAATAATGATTGAAAAGACAAGTCGAAATCCACAGAGGCAGAATAATGGATATGGTCAAAAATTACGGTTCGTTATGTGAAAGTATGATCGGATGGGATATGAAATCAGCTTTTCAGCAAGCATGTTACGAATTGGTATGTCTGCCCAAATTTTCTTAGAAGTAAATTCTGATTAAAAGGCGTCAATGTTGAGCTGAAGGAAATCATAAATGATTCCGTATCTTCGCTCTTCTCACAAATGTAAGTCAACAGTAAGGCCAAGATTAGTTTGATCCTCGGAACAGGTTTAATGCTGAGATAAGTGTCTCTCACTAGCCTTGATGAGGAGAAGCTTTCTCACTATCCTTCGTATGCGCTGGAACGATGTAATCATTGTCTCTTAATACTGAACTGTCAAAGTTCGGTCGTAGTAAGGGTAGTCTTCCTCTTCCTCTTACTCGGTGGGATACTAAAGTCGATATGGAAAATGAAAAACCAGGGTTCCAACCTCTCGAACAACTGGTTGGGGGGTAGATATCTAGGCGAGTTAGCACGAAGTATTATTGTCGACTTTGTTGATGCTTTAGCACTTTGCAAGGGTGTTGATGCTTTAGCACTTGACAAGGGCGATCTACCACAAGGCTTAGATGCAGTATACAGGCTTGACGTAGCAATAATGGCCTCTGTCGAAGACATATCTGAATTGAATCTGCGAAGCAGCTTTTCCTTGCTCGCCGTCGATGTAAACATATGTCAAACTCTGACATGGCCAACTATCAAAGCGATACTCGCTGCTGTTTCAAGTGGCGCTGCGGCTTTGGTCGCCTCGGCACTAGTAGCACTCGCGATTGCTTCCTTTCCCGAAGACCAGCTGACACAGCTGTATGTAGCGGTCTCAGGAACTGTCATCGAGAAATATCCTGGATTCAAAATGGCTGTCAGCAATTTGTGAACCTGGGCGAAGACCTGGCGGACCAAACTTTTTAGAATCGTCCAAGGAAAGCTCATTGTATGGTGCAGCTGCAGCTGCCGCTGCCAATTCAATATCGTAACGCGCGAACATGGGAACCATTAAGAAGTACATAGGGCGATATCGACATGGCACATAAACGGCTATATTTTGGGAGTAACTTTATATAAATTTTTACGCTTTAACTGTTATGTCTAATTGTAATCTTTAATAATATGACACTACGAGACTACTCAAGGAGATGATGGGTTATACTGCAAGATATGCAGTTTCCCCTTCGTTACATCATATCAGGGGCTAACGTCGCTCACGACGTAATGGGACTTAATCCGTAATGGGACTAATAACTCAACAAGATGACATTCTTATGCTAATTACTCTACATCAAGTGTAATACAGTCTTTAATTCCTGTATTTGCTGATGCATCTACAAATTCTTCATCATCAGAGCTATTTTCAGATAATTTCTTAATGTTCTGGTTGCCTTTTTTCCCTTTCTTTTCTTTCGCTCGAGAGTCTCAGTTTCAGCTCTCAACACTCCATCACGTAATTCCGCGGTTGTAACAAGAAACTTATCCTTCAAAACTAATCGTTTTCCTTTTTTTACGTCTCTTCTTTTGTTTAGTAAGTTACGAAGGACTGTAGTCTCATGGTCGTGGAGAACGCGACGTACAGACTCTCGCAGTTGTCTAGACGTGATTCTCTGGATGAATGATCGAGCAGGCGTTCTCATACCCACAATATCCTTTTCTAACTCTGCACATGCTCGCTCAAATTCTCCAAGCTCTGGAGAAGAGCTGGTAAGCAGTATTCTATCATATACTTCCTTTATAGGCGTGTGAGGTAAATTTTCCACAGCTGATTGTTCTTCTGAATCCTCAATTCCTAAGTTGCGCAGCACTTTTCTTCGATCAAAGGGAATCAATCCAGCTCCACGCCAAGCCGAACCAATATTTCTTAAACTGAAACTACTTAGTCTTGTTTAGCCATATGCCTCTACCCATTCGACTTTCTGGATACGCTCCAGGCGCGCTTCATGAAGAGGCATCAAGGCAGTGGTCAACGCTCTTTTCAATGGCCCAAAAATCGCGGCATCAGTGGTTGCAGTACATGTGACGTATGAGGAGGAAGTATCAGCAGCTGAATATAGGATGCCCGTTTGCTTTGTTCCTAGTTCTAGGCACAAAAACATCTGTCAGCAATTCCAGACCGAGATCATTATTAGTTCAGCCGTTGGTATTTGTGCAGAAAGAAGTCCAACCTTCGGAATGTGATGCAGGAATTCATCTTTCCGAGACGGACTTGCCCTTCGAAATGATGCATGGATCAAGGATCGTTCCGTCTGCGCAGACACATTCTACAATCGAAATCCATTCCTCTCGTCCTGGATGCGCTTGCCAGCCTTTCTTTACAGTCGAATCAATAATAACTCTCGTAGAAGCCATAGATCCAATTGAAAAATCGATCTCGTCCATATTGTATACGTTAAGATTACTGATTTGTTTTGCAATCGTATCTTCGAACGCGTCAAACCACGCGATTAACGTGTCTTTTGAAGTACTCTGAATTCTGTTTGTATCTATACGGCGCCCAATGACAGATTTGATTTGAGAATGTCGTTCAATAAATCGACGAACCCAGTGTTTTCCGAAATGTGGGTTGGTGGGTGCGGTTGGTGTGAGATGTTTCTTCGAGCTGCTCTTATCCACGCGACGCGAACAAATTCTTAAGGCAAGTTGTCTCAAAGTTTGATGGCTGAGAGGATATCCGCCTTTACTAACCTGTTGAATATACTTCAATAATGTTTTCTCTTCTGCTTCAATCAAGTTTTGCTGGCCAGTTCGGGCAGCAACGCGTGAGCGAGTATATTTCAGTCTTCTTTAAAGAGTTGACTTGCTAATTTGGAGTTGACTTGCCGCCTCAAAACCTGCTTGTATTTCCCAGTTTCAATTCCTCGAGTGCTTCAGTAACCAATCTCTCGTTTTCGGCAGCTTTCTTGGTTCTAGGAGGCGGCATGGTGGCACAATTGAGAAAATGGGACATGGTGGTCCAAAATTTGGTCCCATTACGCGGTAATTGACGTTAGTAAAGATATTGTTTTGAGAAAAGTTGCAAGATCACGTGCCACAGTCTGACGGGCCTTGTTCAGAACTACAGTCACATGATGATAATAGTCAATAATGTAGTCTGCGGCAGGCAAGGGTGTGTTCAAACAACCGCAGCCCAGACGTACGTATATCGATCGCTTTAATGTTGATTCATTAGATAGACTAAGGCCATAGTCAGACAAATTCGTTTGCCGATTTCTTCCACCGAGAGAAATTACAATATAGCCCAATCAGGCATTGGGCATTAGCGCCAAATATTCTCCGAAAGTGGGCAGGCACTCTATGTCCCTAAACGATTAATTACCCGAATCCATGCGGCGTTCTACCTCAGATGATGCATATCGTATCATCCACATTCAATGGCCTTTTTTCTCAGGACATGCGCAATTAAATGACAATAATATGTTGCAACACTATAAATACCATTTCTGGATTATTTTCCAGGATTAGCAATTTCCCGCGAAGAGTGTCTATGTGCCTTCTCAGTCCAACATTCATGCCTTTCGGCATGGCCGGCTCACTCAAACCTTAAACGTTTAGTTTTGGTGGTGCCCTTTAAGGCACTATTTAATTCTTCTCAAAGCTGACGAGGTACTATTTATATTCTCCTCAAATCCTTCTCTTCAATTGAATAATTGCAAAGTAGAATCATATATTCTCCTCTATAGGCCTATCAAATTAGTACAGCTATAATATGAAGAACTACAAACTCATTGGATTTTCCTTATTAGGATCTCTCATAGGTTGCACGTTAGCCCAGGATTTCTGGATTAACGCTATGGAAGACTGCAGTGGTGGTGATATAGAGGGTGCACACTATGTCTACGGTACAAATTACCAAAATGATGGTGTATGTTACGATGGTTCTCTCGTGTTTTACCAAACTGATGCAACTGATTCGTATATTAATTTCTCTGCTGCTGCTTGTGGTGTGGAACTCAATTTCTACGTCCAAGACAATGGTGGTATGGCCTTCTATCAAAATGGTGGAAGTGGTGTGATAGCAGGTGGATGCAATGGTGTTAGTGGTGGACCATTGTGGGAGTGTCCCAATCTATGGGACAGTGGGTCAAATTGCGACAGTGTCGAATTGTGGGCTTGCTATAACAATGGTGATGATGTTACGCCATGTCAGTGATAGGTTCTGGAAGTTCTGGTGTTCGGTCTCTATAGGATATCTATACACCCTTTATAATGTCTATACAATTCTATAGGAAATATTATTCTTGATTTACATAACTACTTAGTTCTCCAAGACGAATCTCTAACGAGCCTTTTAGCCTCCATGAGATTAAGAACTTCGTTAACCTCGGACATGGGGTAGGTCTTGATCCAGCTGTTAACTCCTTGCGACGATGCCACTTCCAATAACCCATGTTGAACAGAGTCGTGAACAAGTTTCTCTATCGACCATACAACTGGAGCTGCGGCAGACATTAACATCGAACGAGATTAGTACTTTAGCTAAAACTTCACAAAATGGATATACTTACAGCAGTCTGCGTACCGGCAACGTAAGCATTAGAGAAGCCGTTTTGATCCAGTGCCTTCACGACGTATGATGCCAAAGCATAGGCAAAGATGAACAAGTCAATTTTGTTGACATAATGCTGACGAACCGGTGAACATTGTAGGCGAATCCTCCGAAGAACCGCCGAATTTACCTCACGAGGGCTGTCTTCGACAATCTTCCTCAAGACTCAAGTTTTTCTAGAGATTCATCTTTTTCTAGATCGATCATTTACTATTCAGGAGAGCTTCTGACTCTATTTCATTCATTTCTGGTAAATCACGTTACTTATCTTTTACTGAGGTGCATCTCATTATCTTGCTCTATCTGTGAGATAATTACTATTGCTTGGCTTGACATCATATTCTTTCCGGGTTGGTTGCGCGATTTTGCCGCTTCATTATTCACCTTTTCGAATCTATATAGTCTTTTTTAAAAAAATTATGATTGCGAATCTAAAGGTCCAGAAAATGTGGTTGATAATAGACGGAAGATGATATTCTCGTGTTGTCCCGAATTTTTGTAAAGCTGAACTAACTCCATCTCAATCATGACGATGAGTGTGACAGCTGCTTCGATTTGCTGCATATGTTAACGTCCGGACAAACTGTACACTACCACATGGACAAGTTCTAAGAGTAACTAAATAATAGAAAGCTTCAGAGAACTTATATCAATATTCCCGTTATCCTCTAAGCAAAAGGTCCGAGGTATATGAAGTCAAAGAGACGACATTCCCAAACTAAAAAAGTCTCATATGTCTATCGAGGATATTAACAGTCTCTGATTGCAGCACTCTATGTGAAATATCTGAAGATATGTCGTTCGGGATGTGATTTGCCAATCTCGTTATTGATCAAATAGTTGTTGAAATATTTACGACTGGTTGAAGTGTTAACAAAACCGGATTGGGCGGAGATTTGTATCTTTGGAATAAGTTACGCATTTGCAAGACAGAAATTTGAAGATCCATCTCGCCGACTGTCCATAAATGGAAGCTATTACGCAAAAATGACAATGCGGCTTGGCTAAATGGGTAAAGTGGGGCAGAAACTGTCAATATGCACAGATGCATGTTCAGCTAGCCAATAAGTGAAGCTCGTATGAGATTTCTTCCGTATTCTCCGTATTCTGTGTTTTCAGTTTTTCAATTAAGATTGCAATCAAAGCAGCAGCCCAACGCCACTCAGCAGAGTTGGACAACAGAAAACGCAATTATAGGTGACGTTAAATTTACTTTCACAAAGTCTGATCAAGCAGTGCAGGCAAAGCAGTAAGCTAGTAATTCTTGCATGCTATTTTGTTGTGAAAGACTGCCTGTTTGCTACGGGCTCTAAGGTAGACACATTATCAAGAGGATTCTATCCTGTAGACATGTAAGAAGCATAACATACTAACTTGGGCACGATTTGATCGACACAGCTTGTTTTGATTTGGAGGCTCGGCGTCTTTGATGTTCGTGCCCGTATATGCTGTCGCTAATGCTACACTCCGCCTGTATCTGTCAGGGTACCCATGGACGAGCAAGCCGCTCCCTCCCAAGACGATGATGGAGGAGATTGTCGGCGAGTACAAGGACAAGACAGTGACGTCCCCTATTTGACCACTCGCAGTTCGTCAAGACGGCGTCGATACACCTCTGCCGGCACGCCAGCGTCATGAAGGTGCTGCTAGACCGGGCGGATGCAGCCCTGAAGCTTCGGAACTTGTTAAAAGCGGCGACGAGAAAGTGGGCGGCAAGGTTGGCATGAACATGGAGGGCTTGGTGGACGAGACGAACAAGCTGGTTATCAGCGACAGGGCTACCAGGCGGGAGTTACGGGGACGGGCAACGACGACGGGCAACGACGACGACGAGTGGGAGGTGCTCGAGAGCACAGGCAGCCCCAAGGACGAGAGCGCGATCCGCGTCGACCAGTACCTGGTTGTTATCATCAAGTTTGTGAGCTCGGTCACGCTGACAATCGAGCGCGACTTCACTATGAGCGTTTCATAGTTTGTTCTATAGAGGCTTAGGATGGGGATTGTTAGGCAATGAGGCACGACTGGGACGAGGCGTTCTGTTCGCACGATTTCCTCGGGCTTGGGTAATGGAATCAACTAGCGCAATCTGACGCCAATGCGGAACACTTTTTCCGATTTCAATCACGTGAGCGACATATGTACATTATCTTATTTCTCTTCCTCTGTTTCAATCCCGACGACCTCTACGCCAGCTTGACGACCACCTTGGACGCGCTCAGGCCAGACTTACTCTTGTCCATGGCCTCCTGTATGTATTCCAGTCCAGTGCCGATGACCAACGGGTCAGGTGCAGGCCTGAAGTGGCCGCTCTCGAGCGCATGAGGGAGGTAGTTTGCCCACACCGCGGGGCCGACCTCGTTCTTGTGCGTTGTCAATGCGAATACGCTCTTCGCGGTGACTCCAGACCCCAAGCCCTCTTTGGGGTCGCGGACCAGCGCGAGGAACTTGTTGGCGGCGTTGCTCTTCTCGAGGATCTCGGCGCACGCCCGCTGCGTCTTTTCCTCCGCGATGACGTCGTAGGCACCCGCGATCTGCTTGCCCTTGAGGGCGGCGACGACGTCGTCGACAACGCTCGCGCTTCTGTGGTCAAAGACCTGCGACGCGCCAAGCTTCTTGACGAAGTCGTGGTTGCGCGGGCTTGCCGTGGCAATGACCTCGACGCCAGCGGCGCAGGCGAGCTGGATGACAGCCGTACCGATACTGGAGCTGCCGCCCCAGACCAGAATAGTCTTACTCGTGGGCTTGGGAGACTCAGAGGGGTGGGGGAGGTTGAGGAAGTCCTTTTGGTACAAGCCGGCTGCGGCGGTGCTGATGGCAAGGGGGAGCACGACGCCCTGCTCGTACGAGATGGAAGATGGGAGAGGCGCTGTGGCGACGGCGGGCACGATGGTGTACTCCTGGAAGCCCGAATACCTGCTGTCGCCGTTTCCCAAGCTAGCGCAGCTTCTGCGACGCTTATTAGCAAATATTTACTGACCAAAGGAAAAAGAATGGTATGCTCGGACGCACCCAATGACACGTTGGCCCTTTGTGAAGTTGGTTACGCCGCTGCCGACCTCGGCGACCTCGCCCGCGACATCCGATCCCAGGATGAAAGGATACTTAACGGGGAACATGGCGTAGGCCTGGATCTTCCAGTCGACGGGATTGATGGCGACTGCACGGTTCCTAACGACAATGGTGCCTGGGTCGGCAGAGGGATATGGCGCCTCTCGGATCTCAAGTGGAGTCTTGGTATCGACGAGGTACGCTGCGTAGTTCGTAGCCATGGTGAGATGAATCTGTTGGATGAATCTGTTGGAACATAAACGGCGAGTAAGGGCTATTTAAATCTTCATGAAGATCGAAACGAGACTTAGTCTGGTACTGCTGTCGATCGCTGTCTCGGAAGGGTAACCATTGTTCGCACCGGTGCAGCTGCCAAACGCCGGAAGATCTAAAACACCGAACCGACACACCGACGTTGCAAAGCGCCGCGCACGGAGTTAACCCTGACATTCGGATTTAGGATCTTCGACGTTTGTACTTTTCGCCGAGCCGCGATCTCTCCCTTATTTCTCTTACGGAGAATGTAGTGCAGCTGAGCTGTACATATATCAATCAACGAGCCAACTACACAATTGCTGGCCTTAAGAGTCCAGCATTGAAGAATCAAGCATTTTAAATATCGTAGTCAACAATCTGCAATCATGGCAGTCCTCCCCACAGGCGACACGGGGAAGACCTCCGTACGCATTGCGCGCTTCTTGCAATGTGCAAAGATCCCGTTTCTCTTGGCCTCTCGCATGGGTGAGGCTGCAACTGCTGGCGGTCCTAAGCCTCTTTGGTTAACGCCCAAACATTTCGACTATTCTTGACAAATCACCAGTTGCACTTACGAACAAGGAAGGACGATACAATTATGAGTCACGTGATGATCACCATCCACGTCGCGGATTATCGGACAAAGCGGTGTTAACGCTTAAGTCGGATAGGGTTTATTAATTTGGGCGTATATGAATTCAACTCTCGCGCTTCGTGGGATGATCTCGGAGAGTCTAAGTCCGTTTAAGTCCCCGTCTACGTCCGCCATTTTGGTACGATTTTTAGGTTAAATAGTGACTGGCTTCCCTCTCTCTGCTCAACACAAGGTATGTCAGATCTAATTTCAATTTTAAGGAAAAAATGTTGAACTAATCAACTACGTAACTCGGAGCCAATGGCCCAACGGTATCTAGCATTGGCTATGGAGCCATGGGAATCTCTGCTTTCTATAACGCTGCTGTGGACGATGAGGAGGCCCAGAAAATATTCGACGCAACTATTGACATTGGCATTACATTCTGGGATACCGCCAGAATCTACATGGATAGCGAGAATAAGATTGGCAGATGATTTGCCAAAACTGGCCGCCGACTCTACGATCTCCTTTCGCCCTCCCAATATACTTTCGACAATGTGGACGTTCATGTCCACCAGTGGTAGGAAGGAGAAGTTTGGAATAGGACTCTCGGGAATACCAACCTGGACGAAGCGACCGGAAGGCTTGAGAATGCTGGTGTACTCGAGCAATGGCATCTCGGCTTTGCTGACAGTTGACATGATCAAGTCAAAGAATCTAGGGTACTTGCTGCTCCATCCAGGCTTGTTGGTGGCAATGATGCCTTCAACACCAATTGCTTTGCAGTTTTCTTCCTTAGAGGTGTTTCGCGAGATCGCATAGACCTTCTCACCACCCAATGCCTTGGCGAAAAGTATGCCAAAGTGGCCAAGAACCCCGATTCCGACAATACCAACAGCCTTACAGCCATTGCGCTTCAAGGGAGAGTCTACAGTGATACCACCACACCTCATAGGAGCAGCGACAGCAGAAAACAGACCCTCGGGAATCCTGAAAGCAAATCCAGCGGGCTAACGTCCCTTAAACGCATATCCACCATAGGCGACCGAGCCATCTTTGAACTTGTCATTATAGGTGAAAACTCGGTCTGCGCAGTACTGCTCGTTGTCGTTGTCGCAGTACTCGCAATTCAAGCAGGAGTAGCACTGAGCACCGATACCGACACGGTCACCAAGCTCGAATTGCTTGACATTAGCACCCTTCTTGACGATGCTACCAATGATTTCGTGACCGGCTACAACAGGGTAAAGGTAGGTCCCCATCCCGAACGGAGAGTGTGCAAATCTGAAGTGCACATGCCACTGCGAAAAAGAAAACGCCGTCATTCATTATTAATTCTAGTCGAAAATTCCAATGGAAACTTACCTGTGAGTGATTTCAATATCTATATCGTCCTCAGTCCACGTCTTGGGGGTGAAAGCCATCTTGACTGAGATTTCATTTAACGGACTCGGGATTCAGTCCCATTCCAGTGAATTTTTCAGCTATTTCAAATATCTTATGATGATTTTAATTGAGTGACTAACAAAAATTGAAATAATCAGAAGGAAAGAGAAATGAGTAAAAATGAGAACCAGGTTGGTCAAAAGCACATATAGCCGCGAGCAACAATGGCAAACGGGATTGGCTACACATGATAGCATCACCCTCTTGTTAATTTATTGGTATTTATAAGCAAATGATCTCCGATTGCATAGGCACATTTGGAATAATCTCCATTCCTCCGCCTTTGTCTTTTTGATTTCCTGTGTTTTCGATGGCGAACCCGCATTCTCATCAGCAATGATAGTAATATTCAATACCTTTATATCAACTTGGTGAGAGCTAGAGTCCTTAATGAGGTGGAATCGTGTTTGTTGGCAACTAGCAGAAATAGAAGTAGAATTCATCAAGATTGGTCGGAAAGTAAAATGAGACAAATTTAAACTTCAGAGCCCAGCAGACCAATCTTTATCACGTGTAATTCTAATTCTTATCTTGTAAGCTATGTATGGCATTCCGTAGTGACCACCCTTATTGAACCCACAGGCATCACAACCTTCACCTCATCATCAACCAATGGACCCTTATATTCCTTCCTTCCTCGCACCCAATACCAGATGATGCTGAAGATAACCAAACCTCCGGTAACAAGCATACTGTAATTCATTGTGGATGGAGCCACGGGCGTGACAGGTGGCCACACACTCCAGAAAAGCACAAATATCATGTAAAGACAGGCATATATGTTGTTGATTATGCCCAGTATGCCTGGAATATGCCATGGTCCCCATATCAGCAGGGCCTCCGCGATACCTTCCTCGACATCCACATCGGAAGCGGCTGCTGGTGTTCCTATTCCGCCAACGCCGTCACTCTTCTCGACATCTACTCCCTCGCCGGGTTTGTCTACTGCGTCAATGCCAACATCGTCGACCCTCGGGGCAATGGCTCCGAGATCTAGTGTGAAACCATGAACGTGACTGCCAGTCGATGCAACGTGCCCTTTGATGCGGTGGTAGAGCAAGAATGCAGATGGCAGAAAATATGAGCCATAGAATCCGGTTATTGACAAGGAGAGCAGGTCGTTGAATGCTGTATCGGAGGCGATGTAGATCAGGGTCAATAGACAGGCACAGAGCATGACAACACCCACCGCAATTAAAGGAACCCGAGTGCGAGGATCCACTCTGCTAACGAAAGAGGAGAACGGAGTACCTCGATCTCGGGCAAAGGACCATGTCATTCTTGAGGCTGTGGTTGTGATCCCAGTTGCACATGCCCAGGTAGGAATCAGGACAACGATAACCATTACCGTTGCGCCAGCTATATTGTTCACGCTGTCATAGAAGATCTGGATGAATGGGAAACCGGTGTCTGTTGCGAGCACTTTGTCTACATCTCCAAGGCAGAAAAGTACCGTTAACATCATAACAAGACCAATCAAGCCATTCATGATCATGCTTCCGCAAATTGCTCTGGGGATATTAAGTGCCGCATTCGAAACCTCTTCAGCCATATGCACACTCGCATCTGCTCCCACGAATGTCACGACATTTCCTAAGAAACCGATCACGTCCGAGAGTCCTTGAGTAGACCAACCTCCCTCGTTCAGACTCGTGGCGAAGACGGAGGCCGTCGATCCGTGTGGTGAATACACCCAGAGAACCGCCATAAGAGCGATGAAACCAGCAACGTGGAACACCAAGATGAAATTTTCGAATTTTGGCAACAGCCCCGGAATGATAACGTTTATAAATACAGCCACAGCAATTATTAGCCAGGCGAGAAGTGAGCCCTGGTATCGGCTCGGTTCGTAGACCGGATTGTCTAGAATAATCATCCCTTGGATGATAGTTCCAGCGAACATTGATTCTGTCGCTACAGTTGCAATCCAGGCAAGTGCAGTGAGCCAGCCAATGATGTAGCTACAGAATTTCTTGTAGCGGGGAGGTGCAAGCATATAGACCCAATAATATTGACCTCCAGCGATAGGTGCCATAGAGGCCAGCTCCGAGATGACCGTATATACTGAGAGAGTTGAGAGCCAGGCAATGATGAAGCCATACACGAGACCTGCAGGTCCTCCATTGCTGAAGCCTTGACTGAACAATGCGAGAACCGTTTCCCACGTGATCAGCTCACATCCGGCGAATGCAAATATCGACAGAAAGCCGAATCGTCGTTTGAGGACTTGTTTCTTTCCTAGCAGAGCTAATCTGTCGGTATCCGCCGTCTTTTCATCGGTGCTGTTGCGTTCGGTGTCCATAATGCGATATTGACTCAAAAAGACGGCAGAAAAGACGGGAAAGAGGTAAAGATATGCGTTTTCATGTGTATAAAAGTGTACAAAGAGACCTATTGCATTGAGGAGCTGATAACGAGTTGTCTTTTAGCCATTTTATACTACTATGAATATGACGCTGAGCGAATAATATCGTGATGCTAATGTTATAGTACGCTGAGGGAATAAATATAATGCGCGATTTGCGATTTTTTCGCGTCTTCCCAAATTCGCGAATTTCCAACACTAACAATATTATGGCTATACCATGTCGTCCTCTTAATTCAATCTCTTCAAATATGGTTCCTAATGCGGAGTTATCTCCTTATTTAAGAGGCCAGATCGTTAGTGCGTCTAAATTGCCAAAAGAACGCGTAGATCGCGGACCTTTTTAATACCAGATTCTGTACTACGTAGTTCGGACCACGATACAACGCAGCTTACTACGCAACGAAGGGACCTCCCGTCCTTGATCTGGCCGTCCATAAGTTGCTTAGTACAAGATAAACGCAAAAAAACTCCGCTTTATACGGCTAAATCCGAAGTCTACCTATAACGACGTCCGAACCGGGTACGGGGTCGAATTCTCGACCTCCCCGATCAAGCGCATTTTAAACAAGCACCACATATCTAATTGGCGTGCTAGAAAGCGGCCTTTTTGTCAACGGAGTTAGCTAAGAAGGGGTATGATTAGCACAAAGCTAGGAAGGATTGGACTTAGAGGGAATTTATAGAGTAATAAGTGTTCGGCGGAGCGAGGTAAAAGAAAGGCCTAGGAATAAGTATTCTGTACACCGGCACAATAGTAGAAGAAAGAGATGGTCCAAACATATACAAAAGGGAAGGATATTTGTGTAATAGTCTAGGAGTGTTATCAGTAGAAGGATAGCCTTGTACAGAAGTCAGATTTAGTAATGATAGAGAGGGATCCGGAGACAAAGAAGAACGGGTTCTTTGCGTACTCCTACTCCGTATATCGTTGTTCCCCAGGACTAGATACCTTGGTGTTACGAACCGGGCCTGGTTTTTATACATGGTAATTCAATGGAGATGATTTTCCTTAGACCATCTTCGCCCTCTTATGGGATTTAATGACCTCCTTTCATAATTTTGATGTTCTGCCCAGGCATCACCATATGACAAGAATAGAAGAAGAAACAAGTTGCTGGCACTATACTTTTCTACAATCCTGTCATTGCTTAATGTTTCCCAATTCCCGATCGATCAAGCGGCTGGAAATCCTCCTGTCCACACTCACACCGGGTTTTGAATCGAATTCATATATAGAGCATAATAAGCATATCTGCCACCACATATGACCATAGTCTACTAGAGAGAACTGGGCATCCCGTCCGCTCTTCCAAACCATAAGCTCTAAATCGGCAGATTAATAGTTAAGTTTGTGACCATTAGCGAATAGCCGCTGTTGTATGTCTTTTTTTGGGCAATTTTTTTTACTCTCCCTGTACTCGTCCGCCTTTGCTTCAGGGCGCTCTAATGTCTTTCTGGAGCGTCCTATTCTGCGCCGGAAGTGGCGGCAAGGCCCCTTGTCAATCAACCTATCCAGATCGTGTTACAGTGATTTTAGGTGGGACTCTAGAACTGAGAGCACGTGCTCCGTTATGTCAGTAACTCCATAACAGTAAATTAGGAGAGATTTGTACATAATATTCAGGGGTATTCAGGGGCAAGGCTTCTCCCCCTGCTTTTTTTTCCGTTCTTTCTAGAAAGGCAGACATTCAGACAACAATTACGATCGTCACTCTGGTCACATGTCCCTGTTCTCCAATTGATATTCATCTTACAGGGAGCTTCGCTTCACTATCGAGATTTCCTTTTGTAAGTCTTGCCCAGTGTTAGGCGCCTGGTAACCCTGGGTTACCCTAGCCTAAGGTATACTATAGCTAAGATGGGTAACCCAATTAAGATTTGTATAGGTCGGGTTAGTCGTCGGCTCGCTTAATCGTCCCAACGTCGTTCAATTAAGCGAGCCGACAAATAGGGGTACTTGATAGCAGGTTATTAGTATTTCGACCCTGGTTTAAATGTCTTCTCTTTACTAAAGTCGTACTTTACACAGCGCGGCTTGTAGATACTATAACATGTTGTAATGCTGGGTCATTCCGCTTAAACAGGGCCTAGAGCTGATCGTACTGTATGTAATCTTACCGTTTTTGAGTAGTGACATGACGTTCTTTCTGCTTACGGATTCGGTGATTCAAACCAACACATATCCACCTCATCGATCACTCCCCCCACATTCTTACCATATCCTCCATCAAATCTCTTCTGCCCTCCGCAGCCAAGACATCCATACAGCACGATACAGTTCAGCGCGCCAACAAATCAAGCATGACCACTACTCGTAGCCGCACCCGCCGTATGCAATCTGCCATTGCAACTAGGACGCATTACAGGCGGAGGAATTGTTGAGAACTGGGCGGGCCCAAATAGAGCATAGGCACCGACGGAATATGGATGATCATACCAGTCCCATATATGTGTTTCGACCAGCTGATCCTCGAGGAATTCGATAGATATGTCATGCAGACGTGCCATATCGTTCAAAACTGCGTGGGTGATGAATTCTCGCTGTGGCTCACTGTGGTAAAAGGCGCCTAGTCAATCTGAATCCTGGCTCCATGTGTAGCTGGCGATCATTGCGCCGGGAGCATCGGGGATGTCGATGCCGTAGGATGGATATACGCAGCGCCGGATTGAGAGGTCGGTGAAAGATTGCCCGCCGACGATGCGTGCAGATAACATGGCTGGATCTTCTCACCAGCGGATCTGGAACCACATGCTGATTTTACCGGCGGAATCGTAGGCTAGAGCGCGCCAGGCCATGGTGGTGTTGTACAAGAGATCGGGCAGGGTGGACGTATCAAGGAGGTTGATCGCCCCAAGAGGGAGGGTATTGATGACATGGTTGTGGGAAAAATTGGATGTATCGTTCAGGACGACCGCCAGGGAGTCAGCTTGCCCCGTTATCAAGGAATGGAGATGTCAGAATGTATGTGACAACAATGCCCCGCGATATGTCCTCGGGAGAAAATTGGTTTCTTCCCAGCCATCATTTCCACCCAGAAATATCTCTGAAAAGAAAACTACTGCTGTAGTAGCCGTGCACCACGTGTAAACATCATTCGCCGAAATTATGTCTCCCCATATTATATCCTCCACGTTATATCCACCATTTACGGCCGCTCTGGCGATCTACAGCTTGCTCCGAACCGATAGGCACGAGAATTGTAGTATCACTTAACCACGTAATTTAACCTCTATAAAATTGCGATATTTTGAAACTTGAAACATAGAGTGTATCTCAAGTGGAAATATTAGAAGCTCTATGTCATGGAGGCATATGAAACTATCATAGTTGCCAGGATTGTCAGCTTCCAAAACTTGCTCTCGTTTACAGCTCGATTTTAGTTTCTCCGGTCGCAGCTATATAACTCTAATTATCATTCATTCAGATGTATTTGCATATTCTGCTTGTCCAGATAGTGCAGATACCTCTCATCAGCCGATTTGTCTAACTAGAATGGAAGGGCGCAACAATTAAACGCGTGGTTTGACGCGGTCGAATAAACACCGATGAGACCTGATTTGCTATAGGATATTTTGGAATCCACAAAAGTTATTGTTGATTCAACGATTAGAACAGTTAATCTTGGTCGTCAGGAGTGGCTTACAGCAGTTAAATTGTATTTGCGCTGATAAAGCGTTAATCGATCCTTTGTGACTTTCAAAGGCGAAAATGTCCATTCTCGGTAGCCTCAATCTCTTGATGAAATCAGTCATTCTCAGCCGATACAAAAGGATGGACAAGCAATCGTCAGTGTTTGGATTGGTTGCCACGAACCTTTGGAGCTTTAACACACGAAAAGGAAACCGCGAAAATACATCTTATCTGTGATGGCCACGCTAGTCATATTCATGGTAACGTTAAAGTTAGTTTTATTGCTCATTATATGGAGAACTATATTCAGTTGTTAATGCTTCCTCCATATGTAATATAGACTTCAACCGCCTGACATTGCCATTTTTGGGCCATTAAATACAGAAGGCAGAATTCAGAGAAAGAAAATGAGTTTCACAGCACATAAATTGCCTCAGCCTCGCGAGGAGCAGGAATAACGTCGCTCGTGGCGCTATCATATACCTTACCTTATCATACAAATTATCTGAAGAATCTTGTAAAACTACCTCTGATTACTCAATCGCAACTACAATACAGTCCTAAATTTCATTATCATCTTCTTCCTCCGTTTTTTCTCCATTAGATATGGTAAGCTCTTCTAAATTACCCTTTTTGATTGTTTTTCTGCGCTTGGAATGTTGCTTCTCTGAACTCTCGGTTTCTGCATTCTTGACATCATCAAGCAATTCCTCGCTACTCATCTTGAATCTGCCCTTCAAGATTACTCGTTTTCCATTCCTAACATCTCTTTTATTGTCAGCTATTTTGCGAAGGGTCTCAACCTCTCGTTGTTGTATAATTCGGCGCGCTGACTGTCGCTCACTCAGAAGTGCAACTGAACGAACATGTGAACGAATAGGTATCTCAATCTTGTGCATATGCTCTTCTAAAGCAGAATTAGCTCTATGTATCTCACCATTCTCTGGAAAAGAGCTTATTAGGACAAGACCCTGAAAACTGTTTCTTGGAGGTGTACGAGATGTTGTCTCTACGATCGGCTGTAGAAGTATTGCTTCGGATCGGTCTCTGATCTGCTGCTTTTCGTTACTCGGTAGGTAGTGAAGTGCCTTCATTCTTCGTATAAAGTAAGAGAAAATCAGCAGACGAGGCAGACAGGAGCCAGAGAACCTTTATAACCTATCGGTCAGTCTGTTAGTTTGTTGTTGATTGGACACCTCTTCGTTATATCCCGATCTTGGTTTCTATTTTCATCTTCGCCTCCGGATTTGGCATATTCAGTCTGATATTCGTCCGATTTTGCCGTCCATCTGTATACTATATTCTGGCTTTTGCCCGTCCAAAATACAGAGGACGATCGGTCTCATCTGACATAGTCCGTCATACCATAAGAAAATCGGTCATACCAGGGCGAAATTATAAACATTGACAAAGATCTTGATGCTGGCATGGTAGGAGTGTAATCTCAACCCATGACCATCTCATTGAAGTTTGGTCTCCGATTACAGAATAGACAACAGAAGATCGTCAAGGCTAAATCGGATACCAGGCCGGACCAAAAATGCTGTATCTTATTCAATCGAGAGCATGGCCAAAAGGTGGGGAATGATAGTAGGCCATTTCAAACCCACGCTTTATCCGTGAAATACCTTGTGGGGTGGTTGGGGGCCATAAAGTACCTCCTTACCCCGCCATCTCCGCTAGCTGACTTATAAATCGACCAGAATGCAGAATTAATGTCGATATCCAACAGGAATCAAGAAGACACTGTAATTTAGCTACATTTCAAGCACCCAAGCCCAAGCTGCTCTATCTTATATCCATCTTGCCATTTGTCTCCGAAGTACAATTCATACCATGTCAGCGATTATGACCGAAGCACCGCCATCAATCTCAAGCGAGATACCGAAAAATCAACCCAAGCCGGACCACAAATATAAGTATTTGACACCGGAAGACGTAGAGCATTTTCTGACGAAGGGATGGCTGCGCGTTCCAGGATCGATCAAAGAGGAGTATATCGACAGGTGGATGCAGGACTTGTGGACAAGAGTGGGCTACGATGAGCACGACAAGTCCACTTGGCACACAGAGTATCTGCATCTTCCGAGACACCGTGACATTCCAGCCGAAGAATTTGCGCCCGAGGCTTGGAACAAGATCGTCGAGCTTGTTGGTGGCGAGGAGAGAATTGACCCTATTCGTGAACGGTCCTACGGCGACGCTTTTATCATCAACTTTGGCAACGAAGAAAGAACAACTCAAGAAGTCGAATTTCGGCCTCAAGATAAAGTAGGATGGCACAGTGACAATGATTGGTTTCGCATGTTTCTTGATTCATCTAGCACTGCCTTGACAGTCATCCATATATTCTCCGATATCCCTCCTCGAGGTGGTGGAACTTGCTTGTGTGAAGATGGCATTAAAGGTAAAGATTCTTTGTCTCTGTTGGACCAGAGACTTACTGACATTCCAATACACAGGCGTTGTAGAATACTTGTATGCTCACCCTGAGGGATTGGATCCTCCAATTAGTGGCGAATGCTACGCCCACGTCAAAAATTGCAAGCAGTTTACGACGGTCACAGCGAAGAAAGGAGATACATTCCTGCTCCATGGCCTTCTCCCTCATGTCCTCAGTTTCAACTACCTCCACTACGCTCGAGTGATTAGCAACCCACACGTTTGTCTCCACAGCCCGTACAACTTAAACAGATCAGACGGAAACTATGTGAGTCTGATCATGAAGCTTAGTAGTGATCTATTGCAACTAATCATGACATGCTATAGAGTCTCCTAGAGCAAGTCATCCTACGCAATCTTGGTCGCGAGTCCGTCCCCGAGTTCGAACCTACCCGCGAGCGCAAATTCTGGTATCCTCGCAATGCTGGCTTCAAGCGAGCGAAAGCGCAGGGCGAACTTGAGCGCATGATTGCAGCGGCCAAAGCTAAGGGCTTGGATGAGAGTGCGGTAGATAGTATCTATTCCCGACAAGGCACCAAGGAGTTTGAAGAGTTTGAGAGGCGTAACGGGTTTGACAAGGAGATCGATGAGACAGTTGGTCTTCTTATGGTGCAGCACAGCGTGTGAGTATCTAACAGTGTTGAAGTATAAAAGAAGCGAGAGAGAGAGGTAAAAAGCTGGATATGGAGTTGAAAAAGGAAACAGAGAAGGAAAACCGCGAGAATTTGAAAAACTTTGATAATACCGAAAACGATCGAAGTTACAAGCAAATTGTTTTGGATTGCAGTAATCGCTTTGGAGACCCACGGAGTAAATTCCTTCGGCAGAATACGATCGCCGTTGAGTAAACATTAAAGTATAAATCTTTGCAAGTTACAATGTCGCCAATACCTGGACGAAGACAATATATTTTATTCTAATTATGATAAGCATCTTACTACATCCCAATTGACCCGCAGTCTCTTTTTGTTGGTAGAGTGTCCGACGTTTGCCGTACAATTTGACTCACACCAGGCTTCCCTTCTTTGGTAGATAACCGAACCAATCCAGTAGATAGGCCACCAGATTCAAGACCCATAAAATATCATTGGTAAGGCACCAAAAAAAAATTACCAATTAGTCCTCGACGCAATATCGTTTCCATAAGTTCTGTCTTAGTGATATACGGCGCAACTGACGATGTAAAAAGTCCAGTGAGTCGATAGAAGGTAACGAAGGAAGCCCCAAAGCAATATGCCAGAAGTACCCTCCATCCATGTGTCTGCTATAGTTGCTGCAGACCAGGGGCCCCACCAAAGTCTTTTGCCAATGTACTCAAATATGCGCTGTAATCGACACCGTATTGAATTCTCGAGCTCTTTGCAGTGAGAAGTTGGTAATGCGATGGGTCTGTGGGCATACTGGCTGGTTATTCGGCAATGGGGGGAATCGCGCCAACGCCGGGACGAACGAAACTGATGAATGCAACATCTGGCTGATCGGATCTAACTATATTTCTGATATTCGTCTGTTCGGGCGTGCAATAGGATTGAGATAGCCAGTCAAATTGTTGCTTGTATCTGTCAACATTGTTAGCGACAACACAATGACGATTATGAACTGGCCAAGGTTTCGAGAGTTTCTGATGGTTACGAATACTTTCCAGTACAAATAGCGGTAGAAAACATACTCGGTGCAGTATACAACACAGCTTGGCCTAATGACCTTGTCCTTCAGCCTTCGCCAGTCCTTTCTTTCCTGCTTAGACTCAAATATCACTTTGCCAGTATCGTCTATATAGGCTGGAAATGTGCACGTATCCACCCATTTGTCCGAGTTCTAATCTTCCGGCGAATCCAAATACTTATTTCCAATAAAGTCCGAAATCCAATGATTCTGCTTGTAAGGGCGATTCAGATAAGGCATCGCTTTCTGACTCTTGTTCAGAAACACGTATTCCCTCCCCAATCTCTCATTAGGCAGACCACCCACATGCTGGTTACACCCAGCCTGTGTGCCTGTCAAAAACCACATCAACCTCTTGATTACGAAATCTGATATAAACAACCGTAGTCGGCTCTTTGCCATTGCACGGTGTACGTATGCAGTCTCAAAAAGATTCGTACTTAGACCATCGATCGGCAAACCGCCATTAAACGTCTTTCCAAAGACTTGGAATCGATTGAGTACTTTGGGAAAAGAAAGAAATCCGCTGCGAAAACACATCGTGACTGATTGACATCAGCTTTTATGGCTTCGTATGCGATATCCATAGCTGTCTCCCCGCAACCCAGGATGAGAACATCAAGATTAACCAACTGAGAGCGAGCTTTGTAGAGTGAAGAGTGAAAAACAGTTCCTTGGACGTTGTCGATACCGGAAATTATAGGAATGTTCAGTTCGACGTGCAAGCCTGTGCAGATGGCAATATGAGAACACTCGTAGACACCATCGATATACTCGGTACCTGCTAGACTACGGGTCTTGTAGCTGACCCTGTGCTGCCACTTCTGGTTTGCCCCTTCTAAAGGCGAGATGTCGACGACTCGGCAGCCTTGATTTGTGGCGAGAGGTTGAAGCGCTCAACGACCGACTTCAGGTAATCGTCGTATTGCGGTAAGGAAATATGGTTAAGTGGGAATCGGTGATCTGAGAATGCAGTCAGTTGTTAGAGCTGACAAGCTCCGCGTTTTCATATGAGCGGTAATTAAAGGTGTCGCCAATTTCTTCTTCACTGTAGTCACCAATTAGTAAATCTAACAAAACTTGAGACAATGAAAACATACGCCTCAAATTTGCATGCCTCGACAGGTCTCTGTATCGTTGAGGCCTCCAGCAATGTCTTCAATGTCGCCAGACTGCCAGGCCTAGAACAAGATAATTAGTCATCTATCCAACTACGAATATATCCTTTTCATTGATACCCTGCCTCTATTATAGCAATCCTTATACTCGCCATGGACCTGATGAGATCGAAGGCAACGAGCAAAGTGGAGGTTGAAGTACGATTGAAATGATGACGATTCGGATGGTCACTGTAGCCCGCTTAGTAGGATTCGTTGTCGCCGTGTGATGACTTGCTGCGATTACAACTGCCTTAGAAGAAGGATACAATCAGTCTTGATAGCAGACGTCAATAGCTTTAAGTTGGCACTTGAGTAAATAGTAAATTTCCCACGATGATGCGATCGATTTGATAAATAAAAGCTCGTCGAAGTTCGCGCCACATATTCTGCGCCACCAAACCGCGTCATCTAGTACTTTGTATGTGGTCGGACTTTTCCTTATCGCTTCCGTACTGCACCGACCATTTCATCACGTGACTATTCGGGGAAAATGTGTAGTGTGCTTTCGGTGTCGACGCAACGCGAAATTTTCTCACTAGTCTGATTTTGCAGATTGAATTTGAACTCTACTATCGAAAAAACTTCAAAGTTTAAATTCAGCAAGTTATTTTGTAAATAGCCCTATCAGAAAAAGGGTCTGAGATTTAGTAAGGTCTGGAAAATGAGAGGCAATACTACTAGTGGTTTGTAAGCCTTGGTATATTGCTAAATAAAAGAAGAGACATCAGAAAAGGAAAACGAGCTGTTATAAAGGGCAAATGTTAGCTGTCTGTTGACAAATTACGTGATAAAATGATGAGTGCGAAAAAGGAGATGAACGACGGAGCGAAAAAGAAGGGTACAAAAAACAGCAATCAGCACTAGGAGCAGCCGCAATGCTATCCAGAGTGCAGATTTAACAGAGGAAGAAGATGTTAGTGAAATTCAGGATTGTATAATAGTTTTTGTTAAGTAATACACTGTTTCATGTTTGTGGATTATACGATGTGTAGAATGTCGCTCACTCCGATTCGCTAATTCGCGAACACGTGATCGAACAGGTGTTTCCAGAACCTGGATATGCTCTTGCAAAGCTTTATTTGCTTCACGTAAGGAGAAGAGCTGGTCAGAAAATTTGCTCGGTCGCATGTTGCAGGAGCGAAAATTCGCTCTAGCCACTCCACGCCATGATGGTTGCTTGTCCATCCTTTTGGAGTTGATCCAAAAGACAAATTGCTTCTAAGGGATTTCAGAATCCATCTTGAATAGTTTGAAGATCACAAACGGTTCGAGGACCATTCCATCAGCACAAATACATTCAACGACTGTACCACTCCTGACAACCAGGATTTGCTTGCCAATGTGTTCTAATCGTGGAATCAACTATAACTCTGGTAGATTCCATAGATCCTATAGCAAATCCAGTCTCATCCATGTTGTGTATATTTGAAATATTAATTTTGAACTCGTTAGTCGTCTCCCTGACCGCGTCAAACCACGAATTTAACTTTCGTCGTACCCTCCATTCTCCTAACTTCTATTCGACGGCCAATAATAGATTTAACATGACGATAACGTTGGATGAAACGTGGAACCCAGCCTTGGCCAATTGAGCGAGGTTTAATGGGAGGTTTTTCGGGAGAGTTGACAGACGCGATGCGACGAGAGTGAATTTCATAAGCTATATCTGCTAGCAAGTTATACCTAAGAGGATATCCACTTTTCGTAAGCTGTCGAATCCACTTTAAAATTGACTTTTCTTCTGCTTCTGTCAATAATTGCTGCTTAATTCGAGCAGTATAGCGTGAAGGGCGGCCCTTCAGGCTGATACACAGTTGACGCGCTAAATTCTTCAAGCACACGTGCAGCCTCAGTTCTAGACTTATTTGCCAGATTTAATTCCAGCAATTGCTTCAAGGACTCGGTTTTCCTTTTCAGCAGCTTGTAGGCTTTTACGACGCGTAGTGGTGGTGTTATTAAGGAAAACGTTAGCGTGGAAAAGTGAAAAAACTGTATTGTTACGCAACGTATATTGTTACGCCACGGGTTGACAGTGACCCAGAAAATGTTCTGTTGATAATTTTTGGCACGTTCCTTTTTTCTCAGTTGCGCCACCATGTTGTGTCAGAAAAGCAAGAAAGCTGCCGATTAATCACCAAAGCACGCGCAAGAATTGAAACTATGAATTACGTCATGTTTGATGCGGCGAGTCAACTACAAATTAGCAAATTCATCGCTTTACATGACTCATCCATGTCATCCGGCTCATCCGTGTATCCGTGCGATACTTACTGTTCGGAGCTAGGGATAATTACATCAAACTATAAACATCGATCGGCGATCTGTACCTCCTAATTGTCCAAGTAGGCTTTAAGTACGTCCTGCTCCTTCCGATACAGACCACAACCTCGTCTACTGTAAAGATGTCTGTCTTCACTCAACGTTCATCTGATCAAAGGGCAAACGACGATCTGCTCGCCGAGCAGTACCACAGGCTCTCGTTGAGATACTTTGCTGGAAGAGTCGGTGGGAACCAGTCATTTACTGTTTTCTCCGATACGTGCGAGGAAAGGAAGGCCACCTTGGAGGCAACTCCTGATGCGTCGCCATTCTTTACTTGGCGCTCGAGCTTTGACCTACGCGGTTTTCTGGTTCTGGATCTGTATAAAAGCGCCGTCATCGAATGCTGGGGTAATGCAACCTATTTTGATCAAAAGGTCCACTGCTCTGACAAGCCAGCACAATTTTGATTATGGCATTCGACATCATGGGCGGCCTTGCCTATACGCTATACCTAGCAAATGCTAACCTTTATCCAGGCACCTGTATGTTAACCTACGTTACCGGCCTTGCAGGAGCCGGGCTTCTGCCTGTCGCCACTGAATTGTCGACCAAAGGCCTTGTGCCCGCCCTCCTTGGTGCGATGGTCAACATGATCGCTCTTACACTTTTCATCTTCTCCGCAGGTCCTGTTTCTGGCGGACATCTTAATCCTACAATTACGATCGCTACATTCTTCACTCGCCTCGCAACATTCCCTCGTGCAGTTTTATACGTAGCGTTCCAAATGTTCGGTGGTCTTCTGGGTGGATATCTACTACGCGCAAGTCTAGGCCGTCATGATTTTATCGTTGGCGGTTGTTTTTACGACCAAAGCCTGGTCACACAAGGCGAAGCATTCGCTATCGAGTTTTCATCTACCATGGTGCTGCTCTTCATCGCGTTCGGAGTGGCGCTCGATCCTCGACAGAGAGAGGTCTTCGGAGCGGCTCTAGGACCTTTGCTTGTAGGTTTGGACTTGGGAGTCCTGTCGTTTACTACCGGTCTGTTGAGACCTGGATATACTGGTTCATCTATGAACCCTGCTCGTTGCTTCGGTATCCTTGCCGCAACTCGATTTCCCGTCTATCACTGGATTCACTGGGCTGGTCCAATCCTTGCTTGTCTTGTCAATGCGACCTTCTATCACAGCATACCTCCCTTTTTGGCCAAGCGACCAACCGATATTAGCAAGGCATCGAATGAGGCATGATGTGTTTCACCACTTTCACCAATAAACAATTTTTTTTTATAGAGATAGGTTAAAATGAAAACCGGCCGCTTTTCCGTCTTGGTGAGCAGATGGACTCTCGGGAGCTTTATGTTTCACGCAAATTTGCTGCGTAGAATTTCAAAAAGACACATGATAGATACATGATCGATGTTTTAAATTCATTGCGGCTATTTCACTCTATGCGCGAGTAGGAACCAGTTTCAAACTACCAGGGATTTCTACATAGTACACTGGCGTTACTAAGAGAATTATATTGTTATTTCTGTTTTTTTATTTTTGATAGCTGACATACTGGATATAACGTCAGTAGTTGCCTAACGGTCTTCGTTAGGTAATGGAACCAACCAACCCACTTTTCCATCCTATTTCTGCAATAATACCACTACCATGCGCCGTAAAAGTCTTCAAGCCGAAAAAACTGAAAATTTGATCCTTGAAGTATTAGCTGGAATTAAATCGGGTAAATATACCGGACTTGCTCCTCAAGGCTGCCACATAGCAGATTGACAGGTAGTCAGGTAGTCGCTTCGAGTCAAGAAATCTCTCTCCTACTCTCGTCGATGGAATAGTCAACAAATTCGAATTGAACGTTCCAAACCCCAAGCTTTTCAAGGACAAAGTAAGATATGTAGTAGGAGGACTGATGGGAATCTGAAATATCATGCCTATCACATACATAGGCCATAAGCCATAGGCTGTCAAGCATTTCCAGATCAATTTTAAATCGATCGGCTGGTGATTATGCATCTTTCCTTTGGATGGATCATCGCGGATGACCCTACCAAAATAGTCTCCTCGCGCTCGGTGAACCATCCATTTCATCCACGAAGTATTCCCCTAACATCAGTCGGGGCATAATCCGAATTATGGCATAATCATAGGGTTTTTTTTTACCCCGGACTCTTCTTAACTCAATAACACCACCATTGTGCGCCGTAAAAAGCTTGCAAGCTGCTGAAAAAGAATCGCTAGTCCTTGAAGCTTTAAATGGAATTAAAATTGCAAATATAAGTCGGCTTACGAGGCTGCACGTCGGCTTGAAATTAACATGTCAACTGTGTACCGCCGGCTGAACGGCGGCTCCTCACGCGCTACTGCTCGAGCCGAAAATCAACTAGTTTCAGGAACTGAAGAAAAAACAATTTTAAAGTGGATTAAACAAATTACGAAGAGCGGATACCCTCTGAGCCATAAGTTGTTGCGAGATATAGCTTACCAAATCCGGTCTCGTCGCGTCGCGTCTGTTACTTGTCCCGAAGTTATCACAAAGACAGACCATTTGGCCGCCATTGGGTTCCACGTTTTATTCAGCGCCATCCTCATATTAAATCGGTCATCGGCCGTCGAATAGAAACCAGCAGAATGGAAGGCGCCTCAAAAGACGCGTTAAATGCGTGGTTTGACGAAATATACGAAACGATTAACGAATTTAAAATCGAACTTTCCGACATTTACAACATGGACGAGACCGGATTTGCTATTGGGTCCATGGAATCTACAAGGGTAATTGTAGATTCCACAGTTAGAACTCATTGGCAAGCAAATCCTGGTCGTCAGGAGTGGGTTACAGTAGTTGAATGTATTTGCGCTGATGCAACAGTCATCGATCCTTTTGTGATTTTTAAAGGCTCCAATGTCGATTCTCGCTGGATTTCTCAGTCTTGCGAAGAAGGTTGGTATTTTTCAGCAAATACAAAAGGATGGACAAGCAATCTTCACGGTTTCGAGTGGTTCGCGAAAAAGCAAACGGAAAAACTCGGCTTCTTATCTGTGATGGTCATGACAGTCATATTAATGGAAATTTTATTGCTCATTGTATGAAGTATAACATCCAGTTGTTGGTCCTTCCGCCCCATACGTCACATATACTTCAACCGCTTGACGTTGCCATTTTTGGACCTTTAAAGAAGGCATTAACGATGGCACTGTCTCCATTTCACGAAGCACAACTGATACGGATAAAAAAGGCAGAATGGCTGGAGGCATATATTCAGGCCCGAATTAAGAGTCTTACAAGACAAAACACTGCCTCAGCTTGGCGCGGAGCTGGATTGATTCCATTTGATCGTAAAAAAGCACTTCGTTATCTACCAAATGAGCGGACAAATGATAGAGGTATTGCGAAACACCGCCTTGTTCACCTCCAAATAAAACATTTACGCCTGTCTATCTCAATAGCTCTTCTCCTGAGCTTGCGGCCTTACGCAATGCCAATATTTTTTTTCAAGAGCGTATTGAGGTGTTGGAGACACCTCTTCGATCACATTTTCGCGAATTGGCAGCTCGGACCGAGCGACATTCTACGCGTAATATAATTTTCGAACATGAGAATTCTAACCTTCGCATATTACTAAATAAAAGAAGAGAGGTTACAAAAGGAAAAAGGTCAGTTATAAAAGGCAAATTTAGATTATCCCGTGTAGAATTACGCGATGGGGTGCTGGAAGCAGAAAAGGTGACATTAGAGGGCTCGAGGAAGAAGGGCAAAAAAAGCCCCAACCAGGCCAAATCATTATCTGGATTTGATATAGAGGATGCAGATGCGCCAGAAGAAGAGCTAGAAAAGGAATTACAAGACTGTATCTTTGTTGCTGTTAAGTAAATGCACAAGTTATATGAGCGTGTCGAACAAATACTATGATTATGCCATAATTCTGATTATGCCACGACTGAGGTTAGTTGAATGTATCTGTGCCGATGGAACAAGCATTCTACCTTTTGTCGTCCTTAAAGGCGCAAACTAGACGTCAGATTGGATTCCTCGATCGCTTCAAGAGAACTGGCATTTTTCGGCAAATAAAAAGGATTGACAAGTAATGCTTATCGCTATGTGTGGTTGGTACGAGTTTTTGATCCCCAGACAGAGAGAGGCCAAGGCAAATGGCAAAACGCGTCTTCTGATTTGCGATGGACATGGTAGTCATACAGGCGGCAGTTTCATTGCATATTGCATGCAGAAAAATATCTAGCTCCTTGTGCTCCCTCCTCATATCTCGCATATGCTCCAACCCCTTGATGTTGCAATTTTTGGGCCGTTGAAGAAGGCGTTAACAAAGGCGTTATCACAATTTCACGAAGCGCAATTGGCACGAATACAGAAGGCTGGGTGGTTAGAGGCATACATCCAAGCAAGAGAATCGAGCTCTTCAATTAATAATGTTGCCTCAGCCTGGCGAGGGGCAGGATTGGTTCTCTTGAATAGAAAAAAGCGCTTCGTTATCTGCCGGCTGAAGCCAACCGACCAGTTCTGCCAGCAGTGCAAACGACACCTACATCGCCAACTAAAGCGACTTTCAATAAAGCTTTTCCAAATAGCTCATCTCCAGAGCTCGGAGCACTTCAGCGGGCTATACACGCATTTCAGGAGCACATACAGGTGTTGATAACACCTGTTCGATCATTCGTTCGCGAAATAGCTTCTCGAACCGAGTGGAAGTCTACGCGTCGAATAATCCTTGAACATGAGATTGATCTTCGTAGGATAAAAGAAGAGTCTTTAAGAAAGGAAAAGGAGCCATTTTGAAGAACAAATTCGGTTACGCTCTTGAAGAATTACGCGATGGGGTATTGCAAGCAGAAAAGGAGACTTGAGAGCGAACAAAAAAAAGGTTCAGAAACATCACACCCAGCCCGAGGAAGTGCCAGAAAATGATACAGAGGATGAGTATATATCTGCTGAAGAAGTTCACAGTCCAATAAAAGATTGTTCTAAGATTGTTCTATAGTTGCTGTTAAGTAATCAATATATTTATACGGAGGTGTCAAAAACTTCCTTGTTATTACGCTTCACATGTTATTACGCCACAACTGACATTAAATATGTCTCCAGTCTTTCAAACCACTGAGAACATAAAACTATTATTCTAATGCCAATAAAAATTTTAAATTATATTGAATATGAAACATTTCCGGTTTTATAATCTTTGCTATACTTAATATTGACTATGCAAACTGTTCTTAGCATTGAGTTCTTGCTCGCAACGATGTTGACAGTTCGAACACCAATACTGGAGAACGGTTAGTTTGTAACACGTTTGGTGGCAGTATGATATATCATTTGATTGTCCCAGATATCCATATGTCGATTGCATTCTACTTCAATCTGATTTGAATATATTGATTAAGCGGTAAAACATCTCCAAGTATTAGGCCAAATTATTACCATGGTGTTCGATAAAACCGTTTAAATTGCTGAAACTACTAACCCCATTTAATATACAGACCTTTCCTGGTGTGATGGCGTTGGTTGTACCAGAACAACAGTAAGTTAAAGTCATTTCCATATCCTCAACAGCTCTTCCTGGATCTCACTGCAAAGATCCTGAGATGCTACATCCTTGTATTCTTCTTACGCGATGTTCTAGTATATTGATCACGCCAATCTCTTAAACTTGATAACAAGGGTACTAGAGATAGTAGCTAACAAAAGTGCAAAGATCTTGAGATGCTTGCATTTGCTTCATCACTAACTCTAGATGAAGAGTTCAATAGTGCTGGTGTTGTCTTGTCTGCTGTTATTCAGAGAAGGTCTAACTAACTACCTCCGAACCTTAAGTCGCAGACTTAGACTACAAATTATAGATAGTGTATAATATATATGCTTGAGCTAGGACTAAAATGAGCTGACTGTGCTTGCTCGTCCGGAACTCTGGATGACCCTGCAATTGCATGTGGCATAACGTGAAGATATAACTTTACCTCACCACAATTTGCTTTTGCTCAGCGCGGTTCTGCATTATCTCTGGGCCTACGTCTGTGAATATCGAGTCAGAATCTTGTAGCTCACTGGATTTCTATGCATCTACGGATTGCTATGAATTACCGAATCAACCATCGATCTCCCATCATCCGTCCTACAGTAGGTGGTATTGATTATTGTAAATTAGACTAAACCAATGTAGACCAAGTTACATATAACAGAGTCGCGCCGTTATATGACCCCACAAAAAGGGATTCTGAGATACATGATAGCTAAATTACTTCATACAATCATTGCAGGCACAAACCTAAAAGCGTGAAAAAAATGTGATTATTCATCATCTCGAAATATTAGTCCGATTCCGCTGGGACTTCATTCCGATCTCTTTTATTTTTATACGTGTCACATGAATCCTTTATGGAATCTTCCAGCTTCGCAGTGGGCGAATACCGTAGGATAGTTCTAGCCCGAGTATTATCAAAATATCGCTCTGCCATGGAATCGCCGAGTTCGCCCAGTGTCAGCAAAGGTAATGTGCCACTCAACGTCGCTACTATTCCCATGAACCATGTAAGGCCATATGCCAACATTGGGGGTATTGCAATAAATCTGCTCGGGGTCTCGGCAGTTCCATCGAGTTCTCTCCATATCATCTCTGTGACTTTTCTGAAGCCCAAGGGTCTGGAATCAGTGATGAAGAATGCTTTTCCATTAGCCGTGGCGTCAGAAGAGAGAAGATTCTCGACAGCCAGAACGTGAGCTGAAGCAACGTTGTCGACACTGCTGAAGTCGAAGAGATTGGTCCCTGAGCCGAAGTTGATGTATCTCGGTGCGCGTGCAACCAGCGGCACAACGTTGTCGTGAGGCCCAATGACCGCATGTGTGCGAATTGCCGATACTTTGAATGAATTGGACGCTTCTTGCAGGACCATCTGTTCGGCCAAACCCTTTAATTTGCAATAATTCATATGTTAGTCAATGTCATGGCAAAGAAAACAGCTAGCTGTACTTCCATGAAGTGCATTGAGCTGCAATACTTCATTTTGTATAACTCATGTGTCTATTACGCACCTTGGTCTCTGGGTATATCTCAGCCCACGAGTTTGGTACCGGGTCATCTTCATTAGCATTCTTCAGATCTGTCCAGCTGTTTCCCTTCATCACATCACAAGTACTGGTATAGACAAATGCACTGACAGTCCCGATCTTTTTCGCTGCATCAATAACGTTGCCGGTACCGAGAACGTTTACATTCCTAAGGCCCACATCGTCGACACCTAGCCGCCTTGCAGCAGAGGGGATCAGACTTGCGGTGTGGATGACCACTTTCGGTCGCGTCTTCCTAAAAACTTCCAGGACAGCAGCAGGATCAACAACGTCGGCAGTGAAGTAGCTCGCGCCTGACACTAGGCGAGTATCGTCGTCTTCGGTTGGAATGGATATATCTAAGACAGATATCGACACGTCTGGGAGGCGTCGAAGCAGGCATTTTACGATTGCGATACCTATACAGCCTGTACCGCCAGTAACCAGAACAGAGATTGCATTATTGGGAACTGCTATCTTATCGTTGCTCATATCATCCATTTTTGCATGGAGAACCCAAAGACGAGAGAACTTGAGTGAAGTTTATCTGCTATCTTCCAGGACCACCACGGCTCACTGGCTCACATGTGACTCCTCGGTATTTTACGCGTGCGGCGCACTCCCGACTTGCTTTGTAAGATATGCAGATAGGGATCGTCCGGCAGCGGCAGGCTCTAGGCTAGTGTCAAAGTACAATGGTAACCACCAGCTAACCACCGGCTCGTCCACAGAACGTTAATTCCTGACACATGTTGAAAAGCCTTGCTCAATTGGGTGAGATGCCTACGAGCACTACAGCTAAGAGGAAAGTAAGGTTGATACGGAGGGGCATATTTCAAAAAGAGATGATTTTGTAGGTAGATTAGTCCCTATGGAAATCCAGTAAAATTGCGGAGTCCGTTGACATGCCCCATCATCCTTAGAGAAATGAGAAGCCCGATGCCAGTCTCACTGAAGAAAAGTACAGTAAGTAGAGTAGTACTACTTAGAACTCTGGACGGTGTGGTCACGGTGGACACAATTGTCCGGAGCTTAAAACCTACTACTACGGATTTTTTTTAGAATTAAAATTGGCCTCCAAAGTCTATGCCATTGCGGGCCACTGTGATCTAATAGGCAGTTTCACGGAGTAGGCTCATAGCGTTGCCTCCCGTTGATGTTTATTCAGTTAGCACAAGCGGCTAATAGGATGTTGTTGTGCATGAACGGGTACACTGGAAACATACGGCACGAAAAAATCGCCATTCCTAAAGATCCCAAGTGCTTCGAGACTAAGGCGGTCGCAATATGTCCCTAGTAAAATAATTATTACTTGGCATAATGCCGGATTCTGAGGAGAAATGCTATATAGAGGATACCTAGTGTCTGCTTTGAAACAATATCAGACAATATTGGCGTCTCTAAGGGAACGGGGAAACTGTTATTCAATATTTTCTAGTTCTAGATCACAATCATCTTCAACGTGCAGGATAACCGTAGGCTCTAGTATGTGAGGATCGATAAGCGTCAGAGTAGCCGTCGTGTTCGGCCGATATTGCGCGATGGTTGCACATATGAATTCGTCATCGTAATCAATGTCACCGTTATGATATTTAATGGCATCACGTTTAGTAAGCGTCGAATCAGCGATGCGTCTACCTTGGCCGTCGAAGACAATCATATGCGCAAACCCTATGCCAGCAGCGCAGTCTGTGCCGTTGATGACAATATTTTTGTCGTAGCTGACCGTCGCGATTACGTATTCATCCACGCTCACGAAATATCTGTCGTGGCCAATTCGAACCATTCCCTCGGGTTCGTAGGTATTGCCCTCGAAGCGAACCTTTTCCACCAGTGTCCACACAGTCGTTCGGCCAAGCCGGTTGAAAAGCCCGACAATCTAATCGCAATTGGAAGCGACGTGAGGAGCCGTGAGCCGTGCTGGCGTAAGTTGTGCATGTTGCTGACGGGCGATGTTCAGAGCCGCGACCCCGACAAGAGACCAGTGATGACCGTAGCAAAAACAGTCAGGCTTGATGAAAGACGCATTTCTGCAAATGATAATACAGTACAAAAATAACTGCTTTTCTGTGGGAGTTGTCCATGATACAGAGACGGACAAGGTAGTGACGACCAACTGGGTTCACGCAACGCTACCAAATGGAATCTCCGAGACAAAGACGCTGAATATCCGTCCTTTAGCCCTCTTCGAGGCCATACAGGGAACCCTTAGCTTCCATGCCGACTACCAAAACTGCAAGTTTTTAGGCCACCCCAGAGCCTACAACTATCGTAGTATGATGTTGTGCTCTAGTGTCACTGCCCTCTCGTCCTCTGTCAACATTGGAAGCGTTGCCCTCGTCGACATGGACTCTATGGTCCCTATCTCTGAGGTTGCTCTAACTGTGACCAGTGATCTTGGCGTGGCCCATCACTCAAGAATCCCATGGATGTGAGCGTCGTTGACGGCCGTTTACGGTTCTATTTCTTGCCTGACCAACATAACTCAACGCTCTATGTCCACGAGGCACAGCCAGACTGCCCCTTTAAATTTGGAGGTGGACCATTTTGTGCAGACAAAATAGACAATGAGAGAAGAGACGAGAAAGTCTCAATTTTTTATTCCCTGGATACAAGAAGCAATATTTTTGTTATATGGTGGAATTATTCAGTAGAGAATTCGATAAATCAATTTCTAGAACTGGTTGAGCTAGGCATATTCGGCTCTACATGACATGATTGGATGAGTTACGTAAACTTCGAAGTTGTCTGTTATAGCCCTTTAATGAAATATTATTGTATGAAAATCTGAAATACAAGTCTGCCGTTGTCGGTCAAAATCGATGTCCGGAGATCGTCCCAATTTGTTTATGTTTCTGGTGATTCCTCGCACTTGATGATTTCATCATACTATTCTACTTAACTGACATAAAGCAGGCCCAGATTGAAATAAAGTTATTAAATTTTGTTATTCAAGTTGCTTCTACCGTAGCTTATCTGTGCAATAAGAGCATGGAAAAGAATTAGGCATGTTGATAAAATTGAATGTCGGGCTAGTCCACTCGACCGAAATTCACAGCAATTGTTTAAACAAACGAGAATGAAAAACAAATGAAAAACCCACTATTAAGTATATGTTAAACTATGTTCAGTTGTAGGGATGATCTTGATAGACACTGCTAGTACTTTGGATGAATTTGCCTAGCAGATCAACTATTCAGTTTAGCTGATCTAGGAAGACGAAGTGCTGTTGTTGTCTTTAGCGCCACCACGAGTATCAAAGTGGGCTGAATTCTCTGGAGCCTATCCCAAGCCATAGATATTCACCGCACGGACTGGTAATGCTGCGACTGGGCGAGCCGAGTTGCCACCAGCAGAGTGAGTAGTCGAGAAGGCCGTGGAAAGAAACCAGAGATTGAGTTGATGGACTCGCTGTCTACTACGAGAAACTGCTACTGGATGGAAAGAATACCTGTATGCGTCTCCGGCACGATTCTCCTTGTCGTTCACGTGAAATCATATTCTGTGGTTTGCCATGCTCCTTCAGCCTTGCTCTGTTCATTGTTACGCTGCTCTCTCCGCCTTTTGCACAATTCACCTTTTGACACAGGCGCGTTTTTGATTCACGTAACCGTGGAAACCCGGCATACCCAGCCGATGATGTCACCTGTAACGTTGTCGCTGGCTTTTAAAATTGAACGTGTGGGGACTTGCAGCCAGGATGTTAGAACTCCGCTCATCATATTCGAATGCGCGTTAGACTCTTCGCCAAGACACTTTATCCGTGTGTGGCGATCAGTTGCGAAAGCAGCGGAGGAAATTTCAGCGAGAGTTGGGACATCAGAAAGTGTAGCGGAGTGGATGGAGAATAACTCATTAGCCATTGTAGGCTTGTGTGAGAGAAGAATTATCTATTGTCCAAAAAGTAAATGGAGTATATTGAAAGGTTGCGCAACCGAGTTGAAATGAGAAATGAGACCGTAAAGATTTGTCTGCAACCGTCTTTAGGAGAAAAAAATTGCAACTTGATAGAAGAGAGATAGTAATTTAAAAGAATGTTAGCGTCGATTGAATTACGGCAATAAATCTGCGTTCGTGTTTTACGACGTTCATCTTTCATCCACCTGGAATTAACAATTGTGCCAGCGTAGCGGTAACGTAAGTCACCATGTAACAACATTACCCCTATAAAAATATGAAATTTCATATCACAACTTTTGTAAATGCAATTGAACCACCGCTATGAGTCAAAAACGGAAGAAAACAGCTGAAAGAGAAAGCCTAGTCAT